>LPNX010230940.1:206008-275961 GCA_001517045.1 Pseudotsuga menziesii | reverse complement strand
GAAAATGACAATAATATTATTTTATGAGAAAGTGAATTGTGAGTACTTTACTTAAAAATAACAATAATATTATTTTATGAGAAAGTGTGAAATGACTTTTAGTGTGAGTACTTCACTTTATGACTTAAAAGTACTTGTACCACTACCTTGGTTAACTATGGATTTTCATCCACCATAGAAAATGTGACAAATAAGCATTCTTAACTCATGCAATGCCACCTCAACCATGGGGGATGATGTCATCTACTAGAATGTAATTGGTTGATTTTTATAGTACATTATGGTCCTTTTGAGGCCCATTTTTTACCTCAAATTCTCTCTAATGAGAATTTCAAATGAAGATATTTCTGATGATTTCAAGAAAGTTGCCCTGGTCCCAACAAAATCTGTACAAATAAATCAATTGTCATTTAAAAATGTAGATGGTTCGGAGTCAAGTTCAACTTTCAAGTCAAAAGAGGAGATCAAGGTTAGTTATATGGAGAAAATAAAACAGTCTTTGGAAGAGACAAGAAGTTTGCTTCCGCGAGTAAGAAATTTAAAAAATCCAAAAAATTCTTTGATCTCTGCCAAAGATGACGAAATAAATACCTTCAAGTTAGCCATGGTGAATGACAAAAATATGTCTGAGATGGAAATTTGGTTGGATAAAATCAGCGTACCGGATAAGATACAGCTTCACAAGCGAACTAGTGACATCATTTATTTAGACCTTTTACAAGCTATGATGAGAGTAAACAAATTACAAATTTTGGTAGATAAATTAGAAATTCAATTGAAGCATGAAAGAGTTGAGAATAAGGCCAATGCCATTCAGATTAAGAAACTACAAGCAGATATTGTCAGTTCAGGTAATGAGAAAGATAACACCCAGGAGGTCAGAATAATGCTAGAAGAAAAAGACAGTGCGCTCCAAGTTTTAAAGAAAAAATTGAAGATCCCAGGCAGTGAACACATTCACTCCTCTGAGGTAGTGGCTCTGCAAGAAGAGAAAGATAAGATGCATCAAGAGATGATGGAACACAAAGGAAAAGCTGTCGAGCTGGAAGAAGAAAAATATAGATGGGAAGCCGAGAGGAGTGAACTGATATCTCAAATTGCTTTGCTGAAAAAGGACCAGAATGAAGAAAAGGAGATCATGGAGGACTTGATGAGTCAGACACCTATTGATGAAGACTTATCTATTGTGAATATTGATAGACCATTGAATGACTTCTCTACAGATGACTTGTCAATCCCTATGTCATAGGTCAGCTTAAAAGAGGAAGAAATAAAAGAATTGAAAGCAGAGAATGAAAAGATCAAGTCTGAGTTGGCCAAAGAAAATGAAAATAAAAATAAAATACTGCAAGAGAAGAATCAGCTGCTAAAAAAATTCAATGAACTTAAAGAGAAAAACATCGAGAAAGGCCCTCTTCAAGGGGCAAAGCACATCATCTGGGACACCTTGTCTATAGAGATTACGAAATTCTAGCAGCATCTGAAATATATTGATGATCTATGCATTTTGATCAAGTTGGCCCACCAAAGACTAAAATTAATGAATGAACACATGGAAAAAAGGCCCCTTACGACAACTCATAACACATTGAATTTTTTAAATTCATTGACATATTAGAAATAACATGACATGGGAATAAAGGACAGGATATCAGTAGTGCTATGGGCTAAGAAGTTTATCCACAAGAATCATTTATTGAATACCGTCCAAGACAGAGTGGATGGAATGGTTTCTCAAGTTAATAACTTCAAGCAGGTTTTCAAAGAGCTATTTGAGGACGGTCTGCCTTCCTTTTGGGACAAGGAGGGACGGTTGTTTTCTCATGAGCATTATAAAAGCTTATTAGTTCAGAACCGCATGGACCACTCTAAATTTGATGATCTGGAAAAAGGCCTAACAGGAAAATCTATTGTGGACAAGTTAACGGAGGATTTTGAAATTTTTCAAAAGTTCCTGATGATCAGGAAAGGATTTCCTAAGGTGTCATATGAAGCGTACATGGAGCTGGAAGTGGCCATTCGAGAAATGATGGAGTGTGATATCCCAAGCTCAGAGAAATGGAAGGATGTGGAAAGGTTCGGGAAGACAAAGTACATCCTTCATTCATAGAGACAGGTGTTACGCGCCAAGGAGCTGACTAGACGAAGACATGTTATCAAGTTGATTTTAGCTTAATGATTTGTTAAGATTAAAGCTGTAGTCTATTCCTAAGAGTTAGGAATTCAGTTACAAGACTTTGATTAAGTCGATCATTCACTTATGACTCTTCTTGGAAGATCAAACTATTTTATCTATATATTTGCATCTATTTTATGAGATGGGGGTTGAAACTCGTCCTATTGTTGAGAATTTTTGGAAAACATATATTTTTGAAGAACGAAGTTGAATGTGAATGAATTATCAGAGATTCATGTGTCATTTATATCACAGTCTGTGCCTCTCTTTCTTTGTGAATGGTTTTTCCAGTTTTACACTCCATTCTGTCTCCTTCATGTTTGAAATATAGTTTTGAATGATTAAAACTCATGCTGGCCGTGCTTTGATCATTGTTTCAAATATTTTATAAATCCTTCTGCTAAAGTCGATATAGAATTCGTCATATGATGCTCTATATTGATGGACTGTTCTCTTTTCTTCTATTCCAAATGAATCAATGAATGACTGTGATTAAATGGTTACCTTGCCTTTGATAAATTCCTGAACATGCGATTTTGTGATTATTTTTATCTATATGTGACTCCATGCCCAATGGTTCTATGTATTGTTTCAACCACCTTTAATAATCTTTGAGTGTTGACATATATTTCTGGCCTTGTTAAATCTATATCTGAGAGATCCCTCTCCGGAAAGAAAAAGTCAGTTTCTTTCCAAAATTGGTTTTGCTGTTACCTTGGGATTTACCTTTCACAACCATGGGTACATTCTGAGTGGTAACAAACTGGCACCATTGCCGGGGAACGAAAGTGGATATCTTCCCTGGGAAAATGACAAAGTTTGAAGAAATATTTCTATGGGAAAACGATAATTTTATCAGCAGAAGAGGTTGTATATTTGCCCTGGTGACTCCATTGTGAAACTTGTTCAGAACTTAAGGAGTCATTCTAGATTCGAGAAGACACATGCGAGGTAACTCTGATACTGAAGTCTTGAAAATTTTTGAAGACCCAGAAAAGCTATTTAAAAGAAAAAATAAAGAAAATCTAGATTTTCCTTTGTTTGGAGCATCATCATCTCAAGATTCTCATATTGATCCAAAATGGGAAGTTAACATTGGGAAAAATCTGTTGAAGACCAAATCTGACTCTGACCTTAAGAATACCAAGTTTAATCCCCGTAGGTTAGAATATTACTTGTTAGATTCCCTTTGGAGAGATTTGCAACAAACCACAAAGGCCGAAACATTTACCTCTCAGAATACTCAAACCTCTTCAGTCCCTGCGAATCCACCGATACCAATGGCAGCCAGATTTGCTCCCCTGTGTTTTCCGGCTGTATTACATGATCTTCCTCTGAATTAAACCCAAAGAATTTCCTTATTTGATGGGGAAGGTGACATAACAACAAAACAACATGTTTCCAAGTTTGAAGATTTCATTGACTTGGAGGAAGTTGATTCTCCGGATGTTAAAATGCAGTTGTTTGCCCAAAGTTTGTCAGGTGAAGCAAAGAAATGGTTTAAAGATTTGCCAAATGGGTCTATAGTGAATTTTCAGGCTTTCCAAAATGCTTTCCTAGATAGGTGGGATGATAAACAGAATCCTTTGTAGCTCCTATCTCAGTATAACAGTCTCAAAAAGGGAGGTTTTGAATCTGTCCATGAGTTTTCTAGCAGGTTCATGAGGGTTTACAATTCCATTCCAGAAGACATAAAACCTTCTGCAGCTGCAGCTAAATTACATTATGTTGGAGATTTTGATAATGACTTTGCATTTTCATTAAGAGAAAGAAAGTCAGCGACTCTCGCTGCTATGTTTACGGATGCTCTAGAAGTAGAAGCAAATATGATGGCAAGTGGAAAGATGAAACATAGAGATATTGATAGAAGGAAAAAAGAAGATAATTTGCCTTCTAGATCTTCTTCCATTAGTGATGTCAAATTTGAAATGTTGTTGAAAACCATGGAAAAGTTTATGGATAGATTAACTATGGATAATAGAGGATTTAATAGAGAACAAGCTGGGCCTCAGATCAGAAATCCTAATTTCAGAAGACCGAATCCTCCTGCCCCCCCCCCCAAAATCGGTAGAGAGATATGAGGAATCCAAGAAATCAGGAGGAATAGCCAATTCGTCCACCTTTTCCTGAAAATTATGTTGCCGATGAAGAAGATCCAACTAAAAATGAGATTCACCTTTTTGGAGAGCAGGATTTAGAGATCTATCTTACTAAAGAGGAGCATAACTTGTTCGAGCAAGATGGTGGAAATGAAGAATTTGAAAAGTAGAACGAGTTGTATCGAAGGCATTATTTACATGCTATGGATGATGTGCAAAGGAAAATCCGGTTGAGGAACAGGTATGTCCTCATAAATAAAGGGAAGGCAAATCCAAATCAGCCTTCTACCAGTTCTTTGAATGTAGAAAAGGGAAAAGAACTGTAAAAAGACTCTTTTGTAAATAAAGAGGCTGAAAATGGTGCACAAAAAGATAAAATAACAAAACAGGCTGGTCCGGTTGAGGTGGAAAGAATTAGTCCTGGTTTTAATTTACAAAATGAACTTTCAAAGCTAAAGGTCTCTGTTCCGTTTAATGAGTTATTGAGAAATACTGAATACAGGGATACTATCACAAAAATGGTCAGAAATCAAGGGGAATGGCAATCTGACATTCTAGAACTGAATGATGATAATCCTGCTATTTCATTTGGATCAAAAGTTGAAAATTTAGAAGGGGAAGAAGTTCCTCCTTTCTATTTAAGTCTAAATGTGCATGATAAAGTGGTCCATAATGCTATGTTGGACTCAGGGGCATCACATAATCTAATGCCTAAAGAAGTGGTAGAAAGTCTGGGATTGGAGGTAACAAGACGTTATAAAGATCTGTATTCTTTTGATTTTAAAAGAGTAAAATGCATTGGATTGATTAAAGACATGGTGGTAACCCTAAACCAATTGCCTTCTAAAACTATAGTTATGGATGTGGTAGTGGCAGATATCCCACCAAAATTTGGGGTATTGTTGTCAAGGTCCTGGACTTCCAAATTGAAAGGTAGTTTGCAGATGGATATGTCATATGCCATGATTCCTGTTTGAAATGGGAAAAGAAGATTATATAGTGAAAAGAGAACTCCATACATAGTAAGCAATCAGGATAAACCTGAAATTCATCACATTTATGCTGTCGATACTGATTTGGGGTCCTCCATTTTCTTCAATGATGCTGTTCCACATGATGTAGAAGAGGCTTTACAGAAGAAGTCTAAGGATAATAAGGAAAAGGGAGTAATAGAGAAGGATGCTTTGGAAGTGAAGCAAAAAATAAAAGGCCAGTGGATTATGTACTTTGATGGTTCTGCTGTGAAAGTAGGTGCTAGGGCCGGTGTGTACATAATTTCACCTATTCAGGATTTCAAAGCCTTGTCATACAAATTGACATTTGAATGTACAAGTAATGTGGCAGAATATGAAGCTCTATTATTGGGATTACATGCTTTGAAAGAATTAGGAGCTCAAAAAATAAGGATCTTAGGAGATTATGAGTTGGTAATAAACCAAATAAATTAAAGCTATCAAACTAGGCATCCTCGGATGAGGGATTATAGAAATGAAGTGTGGGATATGCTTGGTAACTTCTTTACGGAACATACAATTCAGGTGATTCCTAGACATGTAAATTTGGTAGTTGATTCTTTAGCTGTGGCTGCTAGGAAATTTGAAACCCTTGTTGCTGGCCAGAGGGAATACCAGGTGGAAATTGTGAATAGACCGTCTATTCCTGATAACTCTAAATATTGGCAAGTGTTCGAAGATGATATGCAGATCAGAAGATTCCTGGAACTTTCAAAATAATTTGTGAATACTCCTATTGACACCGAGAATGACAATGACAAAAGTATTCAAGATGATGAAGAACTTGAGGAGGAAGGGAATAGCACTGAAAAATTGAAAGGGACCTTAGGAGGTAAAGATATCATCCAATTGAAAAACAATTCCATACCAAGAGGACTAATCCATTTAGAAAAGATTTTTTATCAGAATGATGTGGCTAAAAATCCAAAAGTGAAGCCTGTTGATAATGCTATTTAAGACAAGAATATTCGTACCAAAGAAAATCCTAATATTGTAAAGTTGTCCAAGAAATTACCTAAAAAAGAAAAACAAGAGTATGTGAAATTAATGAAAAAATATATAGATGTCTTTGCTTGGAGTTATGAGGATCTCAAAGAGTATGATACCTCTATCATACAACGTACCATTCCTATAAAACCTGAGGAGAAACCTTTTAAATAGAAGCTCAGAAGAATAAACCCCAAGCTGCTTCCTATTATTGAAAAAGAAATCAAGAAGCTATTTGATGCCAAGATCATTGTAACATTGAGGTTTTCAAAATGGGTTGCAAACTTGGTTCCTGTCAGGAAAAAGAACGGAGAGATAATATTGTGCATAGATTTCCACAATTTGAATAAAGTTTCCATGAAGGATAACTATCCTCTACCTAAGATGGATCATATACTGCAGCAGGTGGTGGGAGCTGAAAGAATTTCAATGCTGGATGGTTTTTCCGGGTATAATCAGATCAAGGTGTTACTTGAAGATCGAGAGAAAACTGCCTTTACTACACCTTGGGGCACTTTTATGTATGCAAAGATTCCTTTCGGTTTGATGAATGCAGGGGCCACTTTCCAGTGAGCTATGGATATCGCCTTTGCAGGGGAAATTGGAATTTTGTAGTGATCTATATGGATGATATCACAGTCTACTCAAAATCTGACAGAGAGCATCTGCGTCATCTGGAAAAAGTGTTCATGAAATGTAGGAAGTTCAGTATATTGTTGATCCCAAAGAAGTCCAATTTTGCATTGGAAGAAGGAAAGTTGTTGGGCCATATAATATCAAAATATGGAATAAAAATTGATCCTGAAAGGGTAAGTGCAATTTTGAAAGTGGGTGAACCCAGGAGCAAAAAAGAGATACAGTCATTTTTGGGGCAGGTAAATTTCTTGAGAAGGTTTGTCCCAAGTTTTGCTGAAATCTTAATGAATATCACAAATATGTTGAAGAAAGGTCATGAGATAAAATGGAATGCTGAAACTAGAAAGTCCTTTTGGGAAATCAAGAAAGCAATATCAGAGGCTCCTATGTTGGTGAGTCCAGATTTTACCAAAAACTTCTCAGTATTTTCATATGCTTCAGAATATACTATAGCTGCAGTTCTGTTACAAAAAAAGGATGAGAATTTGGAACAGCCCATAGCTTTTTTTAGCAAAATGTTAAGCGATGGGGAATTGAAATATGACGTTATGGAAAAACAAGCTTATGCCTTAGTCAAAGCACTGAAGGATTTCAGAGTGTATATCCTGCACTCACATATAATTGCACATGTTCCATCTGCTGCTGTAAAGGGGATCATGACACAACCAGATCTAGAAGGTAGAAGAGCAAAATGGATTGCTACATTGTTGGAATATGATATCAAAATAAAACCCACCAAGTTGATTAAAGGACAAGGATTAGCTAAAATGATGGCTAATTCAAATTGTGAAGCTTTACAAATTAATTTCTTATCTCATCGAGCTAATCAATTAGATACAGAAGTGGAGGTAATGGCTGATTTTGTGGTTTCTCCATGGTATTCTGATATTGTATATGTCCTTCAAAATTTGCAAGCACCTGAGGGGTTGAGTAAGTCAAGAGCCCGGTCCGTAAAGTTAAAAGCTGCTAAATTTTGTATTCTAAATCAATATCTATATTGGAAAGACCCTGGAGGAGTGTTACTGAATTGTATTTTAGAGAATGAAGCTCAGCATACGGTTAAAGAATTTCATAAGGGAGATTGTGGGGGACATCACTCATGGAAAGTGACAGCAAACAAAATTCTAAGAGCAGGCTATTATTGGCCTACATTATTTTCAGATGTGTATAAAGAAACTAGCAAGTGTCATCAATGCCAGATTTTTGACGGAAAGAGAAAGGTGCTTCCTCTCCCTTTGAAACTCATAACAGTAGAAGCTCCTTTCCAGCAGTGGGGTTTTAATTTTATTGGAGAAATAAATCCCAACTCATCAGGAAAACACAAATGGATTTTGACAGCTACAGACTATTTTACAAAATGGATTGAAGCTATCCCAACTAGAAGAGCCACAAAAAATGTAATTATGGAATTTCTTGAAGAAAATATTTTGGCTCGATTCGGATGCCCCAGAAGAATAGTAACAGATAATGCAGCTACGTTTAAATCCATGAAGATGATTGATTTCTGTCACAGGTACCATATAAGCCTCAATCATTCAACTGCCTATTATCCGCATGGAAATGGGTTGGTAGAATCTTATAATAAAATCCTAGTAAGGATCATCAAAAAGTTATTAGAAGATAACAAAAGGTCTTGGCACACCAAGCTCAAGTATGCCCTCTGGGCTGACAGAATTAGTACCAAAAGGGCGATTGGCATGTCTCCATTCCAACTGGTGTATGGGACTGAAGTTGTTTTTCCAGCATCATTAGGTGTCCCAGTCATGAGGTATTTCCAAGATCAGCAAGAATAACCTAATCATATGCAAAGGAGGATAAACCAGATTATTGAGCTGGATGAGCAAAGGAATAAGGCTTATGATAAGGTGCAGTCACATCAAGAAAAAATGAAAAACACTTTTGACAGAAGAATCAAAGAAAAGCAGTTTCAGATTGATGATTTGGTCTTGAAGTGGGATGCTCCTAATGAAGACAAACACGGGAAATTTGACCATATGCGGGTAGGTCCTTATGTTGTTGCTAGATATAGAGGGAAAAATGCTTTTCTGCTAGAATATCCAAATGGGGTTCTTTTAGAAAGTAACCTTGTTAATGGAAGGTATCTGAAACATTACCTGTCCTAAGTTGGAGGGTAAGATTTGTATTATAAGCCTGTAAATATTTATTTTTCTTTGCAAAAGTCAACCCAAAAGATAGGCCGGATGTATTTGAAGCCCGCGGTGAAGGCCCTAAGATTCAAGAGGCATAATTTTCTTTTCAAAAAAAAATAATAATATATTTACGAAAAGCAGAAGATGAGTTTTATGGATGTTACTATGAAAAAACTAAAAAAAAAAGGTAGGCACCTGGTCTACGAGTTCTTTGATACCTCGTAGGGAGGATATCATCCCTAGATGGAGCCAGCTGTTAACACCATTATTTAGCAGAGGGAAAAAAGACCGTGGTGAGGGGAAAATAATGGTCATTCATAATACTTTGGTTAAGTTTTATGGTATGAAAGTAGCACAAGATGCAAAAAAACGAGCAATCACCAAAAGATCCTACGGTGCGAAGCAAAAAGGAGAAGATCAACGGCCTACATTATGTCCGCTCTTCAAAGATGCGAGGAGAATAAGCGTATGCTGGTGGCTAATGTGATGCACAGATCAACGGTCGTTGATCCATCTGGATGAGATCCACGGTTTGTATAAGCTCCGCTTTGCAAACATGCACGGTAAAAAAAACCATGACGCTCCACAGAATTAGATACGTACCACTTGATCTAACGGTGGAAAAACAAAGATAGATTATAATCGATGGCTGTGGATGATTCCGGAGCGGTAACTTGCACGATGGATATGATCTGGACGTCCAGCGGAATGAGGTACGTGGCGTTTGATCCGATGGTTGAAAACTAAAGGTGGAATAGATCAACGGTCACGAATGGATCCAGAGCGGGAAAGTGTGCGGTAGATAAAAGTGAAGAGCGATTGCGGAATATAAACCGTTGTCCACGTGGCAAATTGTGTTTCAATCCGGAGACGAAAATGGTTTCATGGAAACTGCCAAAGGAATGTTCCGTAGTGGGGTCCTATAAAAGGGAAGTTGACTTGTCTCGTGGTTATTTTATTGGTGCTGGAAGAGTGAAAAAGACCTGCAGCTTCGTCAAACCTCGATTGTCAGTGTTGAGCACACATCGCTATGGTTGACAGGTAAGGCTTAAACACCTATAATTCTTCCGTCTCAATTTCTATTGTCAACTAGAATATGGACCAAGGGAAGGAACTGCAAGGGTTTGGTAGTGAAGATTATCTAGTGGACAGAGACAGAGGCGTGTGCAACCCCTTTCTGTCTATAGGAAGCGTGTCTGTCAGTAAGGAAAGGTTATGGAACTACAAATCAAAAGGAAATGATGTCCTCAATGTCTGTAAGTCCTTTTTGTACTATTTTTCCATTGAACAAACCCTCCATTTTCCAGAATTTGCGGAATGGTGTGATGTGAATTACTCCCCTTCTCAGAGAATCATTGTAAGCCACTCTACATCTTGAATCCTCTGTAAAATCAACGCCAAAGTTATCTGTAAAAATCTCAATTTGCCTAACAGTTACCCTGACCAATGTGAACCTGTGAATGAGCTAATCCTTGCTGAATTGTTCAAGAAATGTGAAACTGAAACCCGTTGCCAATTCCTGTCCAATATTTTGAAAGAAGGTCAATCTTTAGATGGTTTTTTCCTACCTTACCCTGTGCATATTTTTAAAAGTGAAGTTCAATTAGTGGTATCTCTGGTCTGTCAAATATTTGGTCTTGATGATGATTTCCACGTGAGTGAAGTCATCCTTGGTTTTTACTGAAAATAAGTTCCTTAGGTTCTGAATCCTAATCGGTTCCAGTGTTTAGTCTAGATGAGTACTTAGTTGAAGCAATTCATCTTCAGCTAAGTGAATTTTCAAAAGTTAGGTTCTTTAAATTTCAGAGTTACCTGTTGAACATGCTGTTATGTTCAAATGTCACTGAGTTACAATTTTTTAGTACTAATTTTTCCTTTGATTTTCCCGAGCAAATCAATATGTTTGAATTCGCCAATTCAATCATGTCTAAGATGTATAAAATGTTGTTTGATGAAGAATTGCCATATGTACTAGACGAAATGAAATGTCTAATGCAGTCCTCACCCGAAGACCGAGTTGGAGACTGGTTCTTGCACAAAGATTCCACTGTTTTAAGAGTATACGGATTTACCGAACAACCTTATAATTTACTCGCTTTTTTGACCCCGAGAATATTTACATTGGAGTTCATGAGGCAGAGGTTGCAGTCCGAGGAAGAGCACTTTGGTGCTTTTAAAAAGTCTTCAAATATTAAATTCCCCCTTAAGGTTGTCTCTTTCATTTTTAAAAGTAAAGGCTCCTTGGTGTTTATTGAGAAGTTATTGGCAGGCATGGAATTCAAAAAAGAACCAAAGATAAATAATGATCCCCACCATGTAATCTCCTTAAGGAAACAGGCCAACAAGAACAAGCCGTTTGATCACCAGTCAATTGAAGGTTTGGCTGAAACGACCAATTTGTTGCAGTTTAGAGAGACTCCCAGGTCTGACGGAGACATAAGTAGTATTGTAATCAAAATAAGTCTTTCTAAGGTCGAGAGCATGGAACTAGATGAAGATGGATCACATAAAAAAGCCAAGCTGTCTCAAGGTGGTGGAATTTCAAATGAAGATATTTCTGATGATTTCAAGAAAGTTGCCCTAGTCCCAACAAAAGCTGTACAAATAAATAAGTTTTCATTTAAAAACGTATATGGTTCGTATTCAAGTTCAACTTTCAAGTCAAAAGAGGAGATCAAGGTTAGTTATATGGAGAAAAGAAAACAGTCTCTGGAAGAGACAAGAAGTTTGCTTCCCCGAGTAAGAAATTTAAACAATCCAAAAAATTCTTTGATATTTGCTAGAGATGCCGAAAGAAATACCTTCAAGTTAGCCATGGTGAATGACAAAAATATGTCTAAGATGGAAATACCTTTCGATAAAATCAGTGTACCAGAGAAGATACAGCTTCACAAGCAAACTAGTGACATCATTTATTCAGACCTTTTACAAGCTATGATGAGAGTAAACAAATTACAAATTTTGGTAGATAAATTAGAAATTCAATTGAAGCATGAAAGAGTTGAGAATAAGGCCAATGCCATTCAGATTAAGAAACTACAAGCATATATTGTCAGTTCAGGTAATGAGAAAGATAACACCCAGGAGGTCAGAAGAATGCTAGAAGAAAAAGACAATGTGCTCCAAGTTTTAAAGAAAAAATTGAAGATCACGGGAACTGAACACATTCAGTCCTCTGATTTAGTGGCTCTGCAAGAAGAGAAAGATAAGATGCATCAAGAGATGATGGAACACAAAGGAAAAGCTGTCGAGCTGCAAGAAGAAAAATACAGATGGGAAGTCGAGAGGAGTGAACTGATATCTCAAATTGCTTTGCTGAAAAGGGACCAGAATGAAGAAAAGGAGATCATGGAGGAGTTGATGAATCAAACACCTATTGATGAAGACTTATCTATTGTGAATATTGATAAACCATTGAATGACTTCTCTACAGATGACTTGTCAATCCCTATGTCCCAGGTCAGCTTTAAAGAGGAAGAAATAAAAGAATTGAAAGCAGAGAATGAAAAGATCAAGTCTGAGTTGGCCAAAGCAAATGAAAATAAAAATAAAATACTGCAAGAGAAGAATCAGCTGCAGAAAAAATTCAATGAACTTAAAGAGAAAAACATCGGGAAACGCCCTCTTCAAGGGGCAAAGCACATCATCTGGGACACCTTGTCTATAGAGATTACGAAATTCCAGCAGCATCTGAAATATATTGATGATCTATGGATTTTGATCAACTTGGCCCACCAAAGACTAAAATTAATGAATGAACACATGGAAAAAAGGCCCCTTATGACAGCTCAGAACACATTGAATTTTTTAAATTCATTGACATATCAGAAATTACACGACATGGGAATAAAGGACAGGATATCAATAGTGCTATGGTCTAAGAAGTTCATCCACAAGAATCATTTAATGAAGACCATCCAATACAGAGCGGATGAAATGGTTTCTCTAGTTAATAACTTCAAGCAGGTTTTCAAAGAGCTATTTGAGGATGGGCTACCTTCCTTTTGGGACGAGGAGGGACGGTTGTTTTCTCAGGAGAATTATCACAGCTTATTAGTTCAGAACCGCATGGACTACTCTAAATTCGATGATCTGGAAAAAGGCCTAACAGGAAAAGCTATTGTGGACAAGTAAACGGAGGATTTTGAAATTTTTCAAAAGTTCCTGATGATCAGGAAAGGATTTCCCAAGGTGTCATATGAAGCATACATGGAGCTGGAAGTGGCCATTTGAGAAATGATGGAGTTTGATATCCCAATCTCAGAGCAATGGAAGGCTGTGGAAAGGTTCAGGAAGACAAAGTACATCCTTCATTCATAGAGACAGGTGTTACGCGCCAAGGAGATGACTAGACGAAGACATGTTATCAAGTTGATTTTAGCTTAATGATTTGTTAGGATTAAAGCTGTAGTCTATTCCTAAGAGTTAGGAATTGAGTTACAAGACTTTAATTAAGCTGATCATTCAGTTATGAATCTTCTTGGAAGATCAAACTATTTTATCTATATATTTTCATCTATTTTATGAGATGGGGGTTGAAACCCGTCCTGTTGTTGAGAATTTTTGGAAAACATATATTTTTGAAGAAGGAAGTTAAATGTGAATGAATTATCAGAGATTCATGTGTCATTTATATCACAGTCTGTGCCTCTCTTTCTTTGTGAATGTTTTTTCCAGTTTTACACTCAATTCTATCTCCTTCATGTTTGAAATATAGTTTTGAATGATTAAAACTCATGCTAGCCGTGCTTTGATCATTGTTTCAAATATTTTATAAATCCTTCTGCTAAAGTCGATATAGAATTCGTCATATGATGCTCTTTATTGATGGGCTA
Source organism: Pseudotsuga menziesii (assembly GCA_001517045.1). Classification (NCBI taxonomy): domain Eukaryota; kingdom Viridiplantae; phylum Streptophyta; class Pinopsida; order Pinales; family Pinaceae; genus Pseudotsuga; species Pseudotsuga menziesii. Next base: position 262,065 of record LPNX010230940.1, on the reverse strand, counting down.
TTCTCTTTTCTTCTATTCCAAATGAATCAATGAATGATTGTGATTAAATGGTTACCTTGCCTTTGATAAATTCCTGAACATGCGATTTTGTGATTATTTTTATCTATATGTGACTCCATGCCCAATGGTTCTATGTATTTTTTCGACCACCTTTAATAATATTTGAGTGTTGACATATATTTATGGCCTTGTTAAATCTATATATGAGAGATCCCTCTCCAGAAAGAAAAAGTCAGTTTCTTTCTAAAAGTGGTTTTGCTGTTACCTTGGGATTTACCTTTCACAACCTTGGGTACATTCTGAGTGCCAGCACACTCTTCCACACTTTCATTCCTAATAAGTAGTGCATCATACCTATGTCTTTCATATGAAACTCAGTAGCAAGTGTCCTCTATTCATGTTTAATGAGTTCACCCTCTCCCATTAAGAATGGGTAATCGACATATAGAAGGAGCATCACTGGTCTTCCACCTTCAACCTTGAAGTAAAATTTTTAAATCCTGTTTACTCTTAGTAAATCCTAGGTTCATCAAGAATCTATTCATCCTATAATACCATGTCCTTGGTGCTTGTTTCAATCCATATAAGGTCTTCTTCAATTTGCACACATGCGTTTGCATGTGATGTGTCTCGAATGCTAGTTGTTGTGCTATGTACACTTCTTCCTCAAATGTCATAACTGCATCCAATACAAGTATATATCTAATGGAAGTGTACCCCGCTACTAGTGCAAATGTTTCCTTGTAGTCTATTCCTTCTTTCTGTGAGAAGCCTCATGCTACAAATATTTCCTTGTATTTCTTGATGATTCCATCTATAACATGCTTGATATTTTAGATTCACTTCAAATTAACAACATACTTCCTTTCTAGTCTTAGAAGTATCTCCTGGATATCATTATTCATAACTAGTTGATACTCCTCGATCATGGAATCCTTACATTCTTTCTTTTCTGTAGCCTCTTTATAGGTGGAAGGTTCCTTGTCAATGATGTCTCACAGCAAGGCCACATAGTTGTTGTAAGTATTTGGTATTTTCTTTTCTCTATGCATCTGTTTTGGAGCGCCATATCTTTCAGGTTTTTTGTGTGATCTCCCATGCCAATGCGATTTTCCTCTTGTGGGAGTCCTTCTCATGAAGTGTCTCTATAAGCTCTTATGGTTCTATCATGTCATGTTCTGTATGGTATTCTGGAATTGCTTCTGCAATTTCCATACCTTGGACTCTTAATCCTTCAGGTTCCTCGACCTCCTCACTAGGTAGACTCCTAGATCTAGAGTCCGTCGAGTTGTCATCAAAGGTTGCATCTCTACTAATGTCTATATTTTTGAATCCTAGGAAGTCTTTTCAATAGGCCTTTGATGTATCACTATATCTTATGAATATACCCTTCCTCCCAGAACGATCAATCTTGGTCCTCTTCTCCTTTGGCATAAGTATCGACACTATGAAGCCAAATATTCTAAGATGGCTAACTTCTTATTTATATCCCGAGAAATCCTCTTCAGAATTCTTGTTGTCAAGTACTCGATGAGGATTACATACACAACAGTCCTTGCTGCTTCTTCCCAAAGGTGCATTGGATGATCCTAGTCACATAGAAATGATTTTGTTGCTTCCATTATGGTTCCAGTCTTTCATTTTACAACAAAATTCTAATAAGGATTGTGTGTATTTATTAACTCCCTCTTAATCCCAAACACTTTTCAGAGTCCCTTGAATTATTCCGAGGTGAACTCTCTACCATTATTTGACCACAAAGTCTTGATCTTCCTTTCGATGTGGTTCTCTACCAAGGCTTTGTACTCCTTGAACTTTATGAATACTTCATTATGTCATAAATAAAATATAAAAGAAACACAGTACACATACCCCTTTAATGATATGGAAGACATGGGCCCACATACATTTGATTGTACTATCTCCAGTATTCATTTAGCTTTACTTTCACTTTTGGGAAATGTATTCTTTGCATTCTTTCCTTGCGCACATCGTTTGCAATTTCCTTCATGATTTTCCTAGATTTCTAGAGGTCTTGAGACTTCTTTTCTTGCAATCAGTAGTTCTTTATTATGCACATGTGCAATCATTCGGAGCCATAGTTTGCTTGGTTGTATTGATTCATGAACCAATGCTTGTTTAGGCTATCCCTTTAGTTTGTACAAGCCTTCATCTTGTTCTCCAATCAATGTTTCATCATCTATTGTCTTCCCTTTATGATACATTAGAACTTGGCCATCAACAAATGCAAATATCATTCCCTTTGCATCTAATGAAGAGATAGAGAGAATATTCTTCTTCGACACTGGAACATATAAAACATCCTTCATCTTTAAAATTTTTTTGGATTCTAGCTTATATCAAGCTTTTACACTTCCTTTTATGGGGTATTGATAATCATGCACCAACATATTAACGAATGATTCTTTGTATATTTTCATGTGTTTAGATTCCCTACTATCCACAAGCCAATCATTACTTTCATGTGTGATAGTGCTCCTTAGTGATGATATCATCACAGACTCTTCATCTAAATCATCCTTCTCTCTTCTGAATCTTTTTTTGTTGGTTCAACGTCTTTGACGGTATGAGCATGATTTCTCTTATTTATGTTGGGAAAATATTTTTCAAAGTGTTCCTTTTCATCACAAGTGTAGCATTGGATGTTGGAAGGATCATTTTTGAACTTCTTTGGTTTCTCATCCTTCGTCCTTTTTTGATGGCGATTCTCTTACTTATTATAGTTCTTCCTGGTGTGAACAGTGAGATCCTTATCTTGAGTTTTTCCCATCTTGTCTTCTTTGGTTACAAGTCGAGTTTCTTCATTTTTGCATTCTTCTCGTAGTCAGGTTAAAGAGATAAACTTCGTTCTTACATAGAATCCTTAAATGAACGAGTCCCACGATCTCGGGAGGCCATTGAAGGTAGTCATCACAATCTCTCTTTCTTCTATGTTTTCTTCAACTACTTCAAATTGTTCCTTTATTTGAGAAACCCTTGTGAAGTAGGACAGTATAGTCTCTGAGTTATGTATCTTCACATTCTTTAATTGGTCCCTCAATGTCATCTTCCGGTTGATGTTATTTCCTTCAAACATCTTTGTCAAAGCATCAAATACTTCCTTCAGTGTCTTGAAGGATGAGACATGGGGGATGCGGTGATACTTAATAGAATCTTCAATGATTCTCTTTTATTTAACCAAGTTCTTCTTATGAGTTTCCTTAACCTCATCTCCCTCTGGCTTTGGAATTTCTCCACTGATGTATTGATCCAAATCATTCTCTTCAAGGACCAGGGAGATTTTGTACATCCATGCTCAAAATTTATCAACTACCCCAATCTTGTCCTCAAGGTGAGTATGGTGAGTCATCTTTTTCAAATGAGAACTTGAAAAGAAAATAGAAAATATTCATATCTTACCGAGTTGAGGTGTCTGACGTAGTTCTAGAGCTGGTTGAACTAAGGCTTGTTAGAGAACCCCTCATTTTCCAAACTCAGAGTTTCAAATTTTGTTTTGACACAAAAATGAGCCTCCTTTGGGTGAGTTCCTCAATAAGGACCTTTTCCGAATACTGAGGTGGGAACCCTTCGAAACTTGATGTCGTAGTTTCTCCTGGCACTAGTGTTAGGGTCAAGAATCAAACTTCTTCAAATATGATTTTTCTTCTACCAAAAGATGTGCCCCTCTAGGGTGATTTATCCTATCCCTCTCTTCTTGATGATATATGGAGAGAATACCACCTTGACTAGGAAGCCCTAGTTTTTGTTGTTGCCTAGTTCATTTTTTCAGAGAGGCTCTGATACCATGTTAGTTTTTCTAATCTAATTAGCTTGATTAGGATCTTTATCTGAAAGAATCACAAGTACAACAAGATATAAAAGATAGAGAATATAAAAAATACACAAATATTTCTCATTGAGGAAACCATAAAAGGAGAAAACCTTGCAAAAATCCTTAGAATAGTTTCATCACAAAGACAATATCACAATATGATCAAACCCAATAGGAATAAATATTCTACAGTTATCTATATCTCCTCTTATATCGCTCTCTCTCCTCATGCGAACTTGAGTGAGTGAGTGTGAATATGAATGAGGGAGGGTTTCCCCGTATTTATACCTTTTAAATGACTGACCTAATTCATGATCAGAGTCCATCCCTTAGCCTAACAGGGAAAAATTCTCCTAGAGGGACTCCAAAAATATAGTACATGATGTTACACTTGGGACTATTGCCCCGACTTACAACAGAGGTTGTACCTCAAGGTCTATAAACAATAATGGCATCATGAAAGGAACCAAACACATCTCTGATGGGGGTACAACAACATGTAATTATAATATACATTAAAATATCTTCCAAAGTTACAATTAGATCAACACATTCAAAAACCCCATGAAATCTATTGGACAATAACGAAAAGGATACTTCGGTATATTTAGGGTACAGTTTAGGGAGGACTCCTTTGTTGGTGGATTTCAGCCATTTAGAGTGGGATAGTGATCGCTAGGATCATAAGTCAACAAAAGGATATATTTTAAGTCTTGGTTGTGTAACTTCCACTTAGGCTTGTACAAAGCAACAAGCTCTTTCTCTTTCTTCAACAAAAGTATATTATTGAGATGCAATTTATGCTAGCTAGGAATCTTTGTGGATTCAAAAACTCCTTTTGAACTTTTTATTCAAGCAACAACATTAAAATATCCTCTAGTGTGAAAACCAAATTTCCATCAATATCTCGAATGGTTTACTTTAAAATCAAGGAAACAAACACATTGAGCTACTTATGCACTTTTTCAAAAATATTCTTCATGATCGTGTTCTTAAACAACTATTTTTTCTCTACAAAAGAGCAAGTTGTAAACATCTTCACAAAGTCTCCTACGAAAGAAAATATTTCCAAACTTCCCTCTATGTTAGTATTTTAGGAATTTATCACCTAGGGAAGACAGGATCCAATGCCACCTTTCCTCTCCTATAATGTCACTTTTGTAAGCCATTCAATCCTATCCCAAGTTTCTCTTAAGGGGGTATGTTAGGATATTTAGAAATTTAGTATTTATTTTAGATAAACTTCTTATCGTATATCCATTAGGTATTTAATAAGCATTTCTTTAGTATGCATTTTTAATATGTTATCTGAAGTTTGATATATTCTTGACATAGAGTGATCCCGCAGTTAATCTTGTCCTCAATAGTAGAAACCATTGATATGTGGCTTAGTTCCTCATTGGTCCATGGTATCTATTTAAATATCATGGAGGGTCATTTTATAGTTGATCAGATATGAGAATCTCATTTCTAACATTCTTTCTTTTGCATAATAGTATAAGCTCAAGTAACGATTTGGGTGGATCCATGGAGTGTTTCCCTCTTTGAGAGTTTAAACCAAATAAAAAAATTAGTAAGTTGATCTATGATCTATTTGTGTGAACATTTTCTCAATGTTTTCAATCTTTTAGAGGTACCCAATATTAATTGAACATACCAAGGTATCGTTGTCTAGTGGTTGTTGGAAATATGTATATTTGTCCATGGGATGTGAGACGCAAGTGTGTTTGTCTAGATAGATAGTATCATTCAGCTTAAGTTGTGACACAATAACTATCACATTGATATCTATTGACAGTGGAAGATATAGTTTAATGGAATGTATGAATCTTATGATATGAAACGACACTTTCATTCTGATATGTCTATAAACGGCAATGAAAAAGACAACACTTTCATTATGATCTCTTATAACATTGTTGTAGTATGTATGATTCAGTATCCCACTACATATTCTTGAAATACATTAGCCAAATAAGTTAGAAAAATACACAATTCAATACCTTAGTCTCAACATTAGTTTGAAGCTGAACATGTGGACTTACAAGAGTGATAACCTATTTTTTTGTGAGATGATGTCTTCTATAATGTGTAATATTGATGCAATATTAAACAGTGAGGGGTGTGGATGTGGAAACCCTAGAGGAATGAAGAGTCACAAGAGATGTCTATTTTTAAGGGGAGAACCAAGATGGCATTAAGAGTTTTCTTAGTTTGTGTTAGTGAAAAGAAAATGCTGAAAATTTAATTGAAAAGAGGAGCTATGTAGCAAAGTAACTTTATGGCAAAGTAACTTTATGACAAAATAACTAAAACTAAATAAACTAGAATTTAGTTGAGTTATCAATGATCTCAAACTAAAATGAAGACTTTCGCTTGAAATTCACAAAATATTTAAATTTACTAATTATGTGTCCGAAAAACATGACGAGACAATTGATGCCAATTCTCTTAGATGTTATCTACCAAACTTACTAGATAGAAGTGGTTCCCAAGCTTAGTGCATAATGGCATTAGCACGAAGAACACCATTATAGTCATGTCACCCTTATGATTCCTTAACCCGGTTTTTTTTAAGAAACATATAAATTATAATCCCATTTTATCCAATCTATCTAGATCATTCTCAAAAGTACTTAAAGCTATGGCAATAATCAAAAGGGTTGTTGCGATGTGGTCTTGTTTATTTAGATATAGATCGTGCATACCTATAAATACTTGTAGTTATGTCGACACCATATTATGAAAAAGTATAATTTGTTGTTTATTTTGTACTACTAGGAAGGTATATTTATGACATGAATTCGTGAGGGGAGCCATAAAGTTGTTATCGAGACTTTGGAATAACAAATATACTATGAGAATGTGTGAAAGAGAGAGAATTGTTCCGCTATCCTTTGAAATAAAGAATGGACGGAAAAATAGGCTTAAAGGCGTAATGAAAAATCAAGTGGATTGCTTTATGTCTAAAGGAAAGTTATATATAATACCCAAATATATTTAAACGGAAGAAATAATGCATAACTGAATTATTACATTAGGTCAAATCTAGTGTAATACATAGAAATAGCCTTCCTTTATATGTAAATCGAGGATGGGGTATAGTTAACTTTGAGAGTGTAGCCTTCCTTTATATGTAAATTCAGGGTTGGGTATAGTTAACTTTGAGAGTGGCGTGGGATTATTGTATTCAAAGTAGTCACCTACTCTAGAGCCAACTCTCGACAGATTTTAAAAAGTTACTAAAAATAAAAATAAAGTAGAGTAGATGTAAAACAATAAATTTTTAGGGGCAACTCTGTTGTAAAGATGGATCAGAATGATACCTTTAATTTGTTTGAAATGATTTATATATTTTATTTTTTACTTATATTTTTATAAATGGTTTACTTAAGTCATTTAAGTATATATTTATTTATATAAATTAACATATGGATTGAATATTTATAAAAGTGGCTATTAATGACATTAAATGTTTAAAATAATATGAAGTTAACTTCACTATGGTAGTATTCTACTTTTATTTTTACACTATAGGTAGTTTTATTTGATATTTTGGGTGGACAAATTTTTTTGTTTTTTCTAGATTGCAAGAATATGAGAAAAGTGTATTGTAGAGATTTGTTCTATGGGAGTGGTTACAAGTTCAAAATAAACAATTATTAAAAAATATATAGATAAGTACTCCTAGCTGATGTGTAGGGCCATTTGTGACACATAACTCATTTAACTAAAATAAGGCTAGAACAAGTAACTTATCACTTAACCTATTGTTTGACTTTTTAGAATAAGAGATGGAGTCAAGAGTGCAACTACACATATCTAATAGGTTTTTCTTACCACGTTTTAATTACCACATTCATCTAAATTTAATTTAATAGTTGTATCACTATTTGAGTTAATGCATGGATAACTCATAGCTGATGAATGGATAGCGAACAGTTCATGGCAGATAACTAGAGATAACACACACACATATAATAATAATAATAATAATAATAATAATAATAATAAGTGATAGTTATTAAATGGATAATAACAAGAACGTGGGTGATAACATGTAGCTAGGCATGGATAACTCAGAGTTGAAATGGTTTAACTAAAAGAATATGAGAAATAAAAAGAATCCAAAGTGTCTTTGGTTTCGTCATTATCTCTCAACCATTTGATCCCTAACGATGTGATCTAGCCACAAACTTTGTGGGTGTGCTAGCTATCTAATAGTTAATATATTAGTTATCCAATCTAACCACAATTAGAGTTGAATTTAACCTAATAGTTGTAAAAGATCATTGGAGTTAAGCTACTAGTTGTATCTAATAGTTAAATCAATAGTTATCCAATATAATTGTGATTAGAGTTGAAATTAAGCTAATAGTTGTATCTAATAGTTAATTTAAAAATTAATATATTAGTAAGTGTAATTCATTTAAAAGTCATTATTGGATTCGAAGTCAAACTAATAGTTGTATCATAAATGGAATTAAGATCATAGTCAATTATCTAATAATTGAATTGTTAAAGTTGAAGTTTAATTTTTAAAGCTATCACAAACCTTATTTATGTTATCTAATTTTTTTTTTTGAATTATGAATTTTGGACTACACCCATTAAATCAATGAACAATACGCTTTCTCATTTTCCTCCATATATGAAAAAGCATAGACGTTAGTTTACACAAAAATTCTAAAATATATATAAATCTCTCGCTTAATAAATCAAATAGTTGAAGTTGAACTTTAATTTTTTCAACCAATAGTTGTATCTAATAATTAATTTAAAAGTTAATTTAGAGTTCAACTAAAAGTCATGATTCAAGTTGACATTAAGCAAATAGTTGTACCATCCATGACATAGTTGAACTTGAATTTTAATTTTTGCTAATTGTAATTATTAATGTAATACCTGTATCTAATAATAGAATAATTGCACTTGAATTTTAATTTTTACTACTTGTAATTATTAATCTAATAATTATATCTAATAATAGAATAATTTAACTTGAATTTTAATTTTACTAATTGTAATTATTAGATTTTAACTAAGCTATTTTTATTTTTTTAAATTATTAATAATAAATTTAAAAAAAATACAACAAAATCAATGTAAACATGAATTAAGTCATACATCAAATTCGAGTACAAAAGATCACACTAGTCAAAACTTAGGCAAATTGCTGAGAATTTAATACTTACAAAGGTCATACACTAATACTTGCAAAGGTCATACGCGAGATCTATGTGAAGGATTAGATCACGTTGGTGTTTCACGCGAAGGATATTGTGAGGGCTGCTGAGATTCACAAAGTTTAAATGTGTTTCTCCTCCTTATAGGTTACTTCATGGTTCTATAACCAAGAAAGAAACAATTGGTTATAAAATATAATTCAAACTGTATACAACTGACACTACCAAGATCCACGTAGTAGTTACCAAGTCACAAACGTTTCTTGGCAAATTGTAGCTACTATTCGCACACGTAGTAACATAGCACTGAACATGTTCTAAGAGATCAATAAGCCATTTCTATACATAAAATATAGGATATACTAATAGATCATCGGTTTCAACTCGAGCACATAACCAGATCGTGGAGATGCGCTAAGAGATCTACAATGGAATCCGAGAGAGTATGAGGAAAGAAAGAGATTTGAATTCTTTCCTAAAGATCTGGAATTCTTTACCATGGCGAGTCGATCCAATAAAATAATCAATTACTTGATCAGAGAGGTATAAGGTAATCCTGGAAAATATGACACATACTTCAACATTTACTTAATTTACTTATAGCGGTTCGAAAAAAGAGGCATTAATATACACAGCCAAAGCTTGATCACAAGCCTATCCCATCTTCACAATCCACTCTAATATACTAAGCGCTCTTTCTAAGAAAGACTTACTTTTGAATCTTGGGTGGATCAACATACCTAAGATTTTTCAGTTAAGAATTATAATTTCAATGGACTAGAGTGCATTAATTAGTCACTTAGTTGATTAGTTGAATTGGTCACTTACCTAGAATTAGTGGACCATAGTATTTGATGACCCATGGTATTTACTTATGGTTTTGCTGTTATGTAATTCTATAAATACATTTGCTTAATATTGAGAAGGCAATAAGCCCATAGTGCTTCTATCTTTCATCTTGTTTTATTTAACATGGTATTAGAGCTTATGGCCTTATCCAAGGGTAATCTTTTTCACATAGTGGAAAGCACTCACATTCAGAAAAGTTGCATTCCCCCCAAGCTAGGGCATGCCATTTATTTTTTATTTTTTATTTTTTTTAAGATCTTAACTTTGGGTTTCTTTTTCCCTAACCCATCAGTGATTCGCAGTTAAAAAAAAAAACATGGAGTTCTTTCACCTCCATATCGCCAAACAGATCTGATTCGTTTTTTGGCATAGTGGCAGATCTAATTGGAACTATTGGAACACACACAGTTGATCCATTTTTTTTCTTTCTTGGAGAAGGGAGACAAACCAGCATTGCATCCTTCATGTGGTTCTCATTGTTTCAAGGAAGCGCCACTCTCCATCTTTGCCTAGATCTACTTTAATCATCTAATCTTATTGAAGGTTGTGATCTAGAAAAGAAGATCTATTCTTGAAGAACTACGAGAAGAATATAAAGAGGTAATAAATATCTTAACACCAAAAGGTTTATGGAAGACCTTTAATAGAGATGATTATGATATATGGGTAGTCAAAGTAATTAATTTGTTAAAATTACAAGATTTGTGGTACTTTATAGTTGAAGAGGATCCCATTGATCCAAAGAAAATTTTTAATGCTTTGACAAAGTTTGAAAAAGAAAGAAGGCAAGTTGTTACCTTATGTCTCATACAAGACAGTATAGACTATTCCATATTTCATTGAATTGTAGAATCTGATACTCCAAGGACAGCACCTGATACACAGAAAGAAGTGTTTAGTGAGGAACCAACTGTAGAGGAAGATGACTTTGCAAGTGAGGAAAAGCATGAGGAATCCAACAGTGAAGTGGAATACATTCAATATGACTATGTCTATGAGGAAGCGAGTGATTGTTGATGGCAATGGAAAAAACCTACTAATATAGTACTAATCAGTAATGTGCGTGATAGTCTCTTTGAGCAAGAGACAGTTGATAGAAGCATAGAAGTTGCAATAGTTGCTGAGAATGAGAAACAACTAGCACAAAAGAAATATCAACAGACAGTCCACCCAAAAACCAAAAAACTTGAAGTTTGAAGGAGATCTATGAGCAGACTCCGCTTAGTGATGAGCATCTATAGTATGTGTTTTCTTCTCAGCCCACAATTTTTGAAGAAGCAATGAAGGATGTAAATTGTGTACAAGCAAATGAAGAATTCAATTATGAAGTACTTGCCATTGATGAGAAACACCAAAATGTGAATGCTCTCCAAGAAGAGCTGAAATATATTCGTATTTTTTGTGACAAAATTTTTCATTGTGCAAGTAAAGATGACAACCATAAAAATCATGTTGAAACAGAATAAGAAGACTTGTAATATGTTCCTCAAGATGAAGAAAAAGAACTAATTAGCATCAAGATCCAGAAGACAAACAAGAAGAAGCCCAAGTACACTTCAAGGAAAAAACTAAAGTTGAAGTTTTTGAATAAAATGTAAGCCTAGCTAAGACATAGACCACGAGGCATATTTTTTCATTGATAGTGTTGAAAGTATCGTCCTACTTGAGATTAAGGGGGTGTGTTTAGAATTATAATCTCAACTCACCACTATCAATACTACTGCATTAATTAGTTAGTTAATTGACTAGTTGAATTGTTCACATTACCTAGAATTATTGGCCAATAATAATTGATGACTCATAGTTTTGCTCGTATGTAATCCTATAAATAAATTTGCTTAATATTGAAAAAGCTATCCCATAATGCTTTTATCTTGTTTTCTTTAACATCTTCAAAACCTCTACAAGAGGAGAAACCTCTAATCCATAAGAGTCAAATAAATTTTATTTAACATCTTCAAAACCTAGTAGAAACCTCAGATCCATAAGAGTCAAATAGATGTTCACTACCGATAACTAAAAAATCCTTGATATTCAACGGTGTATGCTGTACTATCTTGATCCCAATGTCTATGGTCTCTACCTATAATCTTTGCGGGACAATTAAAACAACCGCTAATACAAAAGGTTAAGTGTAACTTTTGTCATCAATGAGAATCACATCTAGCCCAATGCTTAATATAATGAAATATGTTGATATTCATGCAGAAACCCTAATCTGTGCATATATTCATGTGTAGGTCTACCTTCACTATCTCCGTGTATCTGTGCGTATATTCATTGGTAGATCTTCCTAATGTTCAAATTCCGCAGGTTAGTTTTTTTTTGTGTGTGGTTTGGTTGGGTCGTTTGGCCTTTTATTTCACACCTATACACAACGCTTAAAAGTGGAATTTTGTTTTCTTTAATATAGCCATAGCTTGCGGTAACGGTAATATTTGAGCTATGTGCCTCACATCTCTGCCCTAACTTCATCAATTGAACGTAGAATATTTTCCTAAATGTAAATCATACTTGCGCTTGCTTCATATATTTGACTTAGCTCTAGTGTAACAGGTTAATGGGATCATACATTAGAGAGGGCCATGAGTCCAGACTGCAAGTAGATAATTTAGGTTCAGTAAACTACATGAACAGCAAGGAGAAACCCACAGGCCATGGAATCAATGATAGGTATTCGAAAAGCAAAGTAGAATCCAAAATCCATTTCCCTCCACTTGGATTTAGTACTGACGATGATGATGAGTTCCCATTGATTGCTATGTTTTCCATGAATTCAGAGACATGGTCTTGCCAGAGTCCGAGCTCCGGAAAAATGGAATACTTAGCTCCCTTATGCAGCTCGACGATGACATAACAGGCCAATGTTTAGAGCTATGGTTGTGTAGTTTGACTACATTGAACCGTTGTAATTTTAATGCCAAAAAGCTTAGGCATTGTACTGGTTGGTGGTTAATGTAGAGGAAATTAATAACATCCTAATTTTTTTTTAAATCATGAAAACCTAATTATATTTATATGGAAAACCTAAACATGTAATACTAACTTTATATTAGCTAGATGCCCAACTACTATATGTCAGAGTTTATTAGAAGTTTAGAAGAGTTTATTAGGGGTTCCAACTATTTTATTAGGAGTTGTCTCTTGCATTAGTGCACATTATCTAGACTTCTAGATGCCAAATGATGCAAAATGTAGTCCTAGGCCTTAAGTGATTAGAGTTAAAGTTGAGCTAGTAGTTGTACAATCATTGGAGTTAAGCTAATAGTTGTATCTAATAGTTAAACTAGGAGTTGTATCTAATAATAATTAAGCTAAGAGTTATCCAATAGTTAAGCTAACAGTTGTATCAATCAATCAAACTATAAAAACATAAATAGTTTTCCACCCCAAAATTTTAAGATATATACCCCTATCATAATGCATAATCTTAATAATAACATTATTACATACCAAAGTGTAATAATAATAATGCATAACCTTAATAATATATCATTATCTTAATAGAAATAGAGATAAAATCATTATCTTAATAGAAATAGAGATAAAATAACGGAGAATAATTTATGTAGGTAGAATTGAGAATAAAATGCATATCTTTATACGTTTTCCTATGTCTAAAGAATGAAGACAACCACGAATATAAGAAATTGAAACGGGGATTTCATTACCTGCTACATTGTTGGCAAAACCGCTGAATCAGATCGGCTACAATGACCGTGGAAGCCTTAGAGTGCAATTCGCAAACCTTATGTCGGCGATGGTATTGTTTGGCACTGCCCAAATTTGCATTGCAACCCTGGGCCTGGCAATTGCGTCTCTGCGAACCTTTACATGATAATATTTCTGGCCTACAAAATCCATTGACATGACCGGGTTCTTGGGAAGTGCCTCCGGAATATGCTGTTGTTCCGGACCCAGCTAGGTTCTTTCCCATTCTGGCATGAGACAAATCTTCCTCCTTCGTTTCCAAGAACTTGTAGCCATGGACATCTGTTAGACCATGGGGCTGCACAAGAGCTGAATGATCGCTACTACACCAAGGTCTCCACATTGAACAATGATCAACAAACTGATTTTGCCAGCGTATTTCCGGTCAATCCTTAAAAGGCTGAAGAATTTCCAGTCAATGCGGACTCAAATGATGTAGTGATTGTGAGCTCATAACTAGGTTTCGGCTAATCTGAATTATCACTCGACATCGGTGGACGATTATCAGCGAGCATTTCGTGATGACGAGTAGAGAGACCCTCCACTTACAATACCCTCCATCAAAAGCCTAAGACAACTTAGCTGAAAACAAAAACAAACAGCACTAAGAGATCTCAACATGCGAATTTTTGCAGCAGTAACCCTACCGCAATTACAAGGATGTGAATGGGATCCATAGCTTTTAGCTTCACTTCTAAAATTTTCATTTAATTGTCTCCGTATTTATGGTTACGCAGTGAACAACCGCTCGTTCGTGATTACTCGTCGTGGAGAAAGAAGAAAACAATAGAGGCGTGAAAATGCGAATGGGTGTAGCTCGTATTTTTTTTAGTTTAAACCTGGAGTGGGGCACAAGAAAACAATAGAGGTGTGTAAATGGGAATGTTCACGAACCCGTGGGTTGCAAATGTCCCCACACACCAGCTCTCCATCACTTCGATGGGTACCAGTTGTAACGTTTGAATACAGCGAAATTTTAAATATTCGGTCTATTTACATCATCAAGTTTGCAAACTTACAACTGTCCATTGACAAAAGTAGAAATTTTCATAAGAAGATTCAGTTGGATTCATGCAGAAGAAAGATGGCATTTACTACAACACCAGACAGGTCCATGTTACATTGCCCGATAAAATCCACCATCATTCCTTTTACTATTACCATCTACTGTTTCAAATCGATTCCCTCTAAACCCGCAATCTCGCATCACATGTCGCCTGTCTCTTTCAATTTAAAATTTATTTATTTGTCTTGCCAATTTCAAACAACGCAACTATAAAAGAGTTTATTATTCCTACAACAAAAAAAGGCGACATTCCTACGATGATTATAACATCATTAATCATTCCAACTTTAATTCATTAAATATTCTTAACGAGGCAAGGTCTCTGACATTTATTTTATTTTGACCAACTGGACATGGATGGAATTTGACGGGTAAATGCCCGTCATGGGTCAATTTACCCGTCAAATACAGCTAAGATTTAACGGAGACCGTCAAAATCTAGCTTAGAGTATAGAAAACCTTTCAATCTGGCTTAGAGTATAGAAAACCTTTCAGATTTTGATTGTTACCTGCAATTTTTCACCATTTGAAATTCCAACCCTGCAACTGGATGTCCCCCTTAATTTGTCCTTTTCACCGTATTTGCAAACTATATACGTATATAAAACAGCATATTCTTATGGCACAAGTGGCCTTGCATAAATATATATGGGTTCTGGCAAGGAAAATTATAGTGGCTTTGGAGTGAATATGCAGTCTATCTATATTTTATAGTTTATAGTTACCTTAACTAAGGATAACTCTTTTTATTAGATTATTGTAATATAATATATTTTATAGTGAATTTATAGTTACTTTAACTAATGATAACTTTTTTTTATTAAATTATTGGAATATAATAAACTACTTTGTTTGTTGTAATAAATTATGAAGTTCATCTAGGTCACTATAGCTTTGACAAGTTAGAAGATTAGAGAGGTTAGTATTATAACAAAGATTATTAAATTGTAATCTAACATGGTTGAATGCAAAGCTAAGAGAAATTATCTATCATCCTCAACACTCTTAGTCTCTTAAAGATAACTAATCCTTTCCTTCTACAATGTTTTAGAATTGTCTCATGTCATGTTTCAATATGAAGTTCACTGGAGTCTATTGTTTAGATACTTTTGGTCTTGTAGATAACATCTACAATATATTCATATATTGTAGACGATTTGTTGTTCCAAAATATGTTAACTTTAAGTGAACATTTTAGATTGCAAATTGTTAGAGAAGTACTTTAGAGATAAGACTTGTGTTATTATAGAAGAACACAATTTAGAAATATGATTAGGTGAAGTGCCATTATCAATATTTTTTAAGTTCTTGTCACTTAATGAGAGGAGGAGTGTAGCAACATTGGAGAATGTGATTTTAATGAAATAAGACTCTAGTTATTATAGGGGTTCACACTTTCAAAAATATGTTGGGTGAAGTGTCAAAATTGACATTTTTTTATTTGTTGTCTCTTAATGAGGGGAGAAGTGTAACAATGTTGGTGAGATATGATTTTGGAGAAATGTCAATTGCAAATTATTTTTAACTTGTCTCCTAATAATGAGTTGGTAGAAGTGGAGAGTGGCTTGAAAAAAATGAGTTAGGAGAAGTATATATTCACAACGATTTTTAAGTTGCTTTTAAATGATGAGTCAATTGTTCACCTAAATATTATGGAATTATTGAAAAAATGAAAATATATACTAAAATTAGTAAAATAAACTATGTATTTATGAGAAGAACTATTTAGGTGTTTTCTCTTAGAAATAGAGAAGTTGATAAATTACAAAGAAAAGTAAAATCAAATATGATTTGTAAAAGGTTTATCAAGAAACTTCTTTTTAAAAAATGATTAGATGATGTGATCATCACAATATTAAAAAAAAAAATGAATAAACATTTTGATAAATGTGTCATAGATTGAGGTTAAGTAAAGAAAATATGATAGCAAAACATAAATAATATACTTTACTCGTCATTATTTCTAGTGTGTAAAATGTGAATCATTTTTATTTTTATTTTTGCAATTACTTGTCCTTTTCTCTTTTCTTTTTATCATACTAATTTAACTTAAACTTAAAAAAATAATTCTACACCATTTTACTTAAATGAGTACCTATGAGCATAGATCCATCTTAACTATGGATAAACTATGTATTAAGAGTGGAAATATCCCTTGTGGTGCAAACCACTTTTAAGTGTGTAAAAGTGAATGAAGGGTTTGCACCTATAAGGATTTGATATATTCACTTCATGGTAGATTTGGAGTTAAAATGGACCTATTTTGGTTTTAGTCATGAGTGACCACATGAGCTTTGTAGATAATCATCATTATTATCTATGTGTACATGTTTTAATATCAATGTCATAATTTGATATATATAATCTAAACCATTTTTTTTAGGATAATGATTTTATGGATGTTTTTCAAGTGGTGCAATGGTTGTATTGGCCAAATATTGTTTTATCTATTGATATTCTCTCTTTGTTCAAATTTTTTTCTATGATTTTCTTGTTGTCCAAGTCTCATTTTTTCCAACTTTATTTTTCGATATGCTTTTTCTCATTCATTATTTTGTCTTATTTTTCATTTTTGTTTTTAGTTTTCATCTCTTAGACTTTTTTTCCAATAAATATTTTCTTTTTCATTTAAATAAAATAATAATACCATTAGTGTAATAGACTATGAAATATTTTGAAAAAAAATGAAAATGTAAACAACAATCTCATTAATGTAACTAATATTGAAAACTATGCATGAATATCAACATGTAAACCAATTATTGTGATTAATGTAACCAACACTAAAACTTATGCATGAAGATCAAAATGTAAACCATATAATTTCATTAATGTAATGGACACTAAAATTGATGCACAAACAACAACAAAATATTATGAATTATATTATCTATTTCGATAAAACTTGTGACATTTTTTTTGTTTCTAGCAAATTGCTTAGGGTGAATGTACAAAAATAGAAAAGGTTTCAATAATGGGCTAATATTGGAATTTGGTTGACACAATACTATGGTTGACTAAAATTGTTATAAATATTTTTTTTAAATCAATTACATATTCATTAAACCTGTATAAATTAAAAACTATGAAGATATTAGAGATGACATTTTATGTCATAAAGATACTTTAACATTACTTAAGTTTTGGCACATATATGTGTGTATGCTCATAATATTGCAAACAATACTAAATTTGTGAGATACATCAAAATGAAGAAAAATTGTTCAAAGAAAACATAAATGTTTTATCCTATGATGTCGACATTGTCTATGTATGTTAGTGAACTGCAATTCGTATTTAATTTATATAAAAAAATTGAACCATTTAAAAATAAAAATGACACATTTGGAGGCCTTCAATTTGAACCCAATTATCTCCTAAACTAATTAAAAATAATCAATTGGTCATTTAATTAGGCTTGTATCCCTTAAAAATTCATGAATTCTTATATAAAATAAAATTTAAAATCCATAATGACATAATTTTTTATAATTTTCCACATTCTCCACTCTAAATTTATGACCATAGGCGAATGTGACATTATAAATTTGTATCTTAATATATATATATTATTTTTTAATTTTAAAATCAATAATAAATTTGTATCTTGATATATATAATATTTTTTAATTTTAAAATCAATAGTTATGTTAAACTCATAATAAGATATAAACATGTTTAACTAAACTTTATGCATTTAATCTCATGATAAATTCAACATATTTTAAATAAATATAATTCATATTTTTTCATTAGTTCCTAGTTTTGAATTTTCACCTTCACCTATGTGTTTGCCGACTTTACATACTATTAATAACATAATTCATTATGGAGTGCGATATGAAGATTTGAATTTCTAAAAATTTGGGCATGTTTGTCTTTTTATAAATCTTATTGTACATTGCCACCTACCTCATACTACCCACCATATTGAATTTCTTCAGTAACTATCATCTCAATTATTAGTCAACATTTTATATATAAAAGAAAATAGTTTTTCTATAAAGAAGATATTTAAAACCATATATTTGAGAAACAAGTATGTTATCAAATTGAAACTTGTTTTTACAATTTGTTTCAAGTTTCTTTTGTGCTAGTTTTTTCTCGATAACAAAGTATGAGGAGCTTGTAATAATAGTAAAATTACACCTGGTTGACCTACGGGATCCAAGTCAACCATTGTAGAAGTATCATTTAGGTTCTAACACTATAAGCTAAATTTAAAAATAATAGCATCTTCTCTTCAAAGGAAAACCAAACTTTGTTCTCTTAAAAAAAATATAATATAAAAAAATATTATAAAAAATACAACAAAAAAGTTTTTTAACTATAACTAATAATAATACAACTTTCCCCCANTATATATATATATATATATATATATATATATCAGAAAGTGCACCCAAACTTATTAAAAAATACACTTAAATTTTCATCTCATGGCGTTAGCTATTGAGTTTGTATCAGAGTTGTATAGGTAAAATAGAATTCATGAATAGTTGAAAAATAGGACATCGATTATAACTACGATCTCAATCTCAATTGAAAAAAAATTGAGGGATGCATTTAAGTGAGATTAGAAAAATTGAGGTATGCATTACATAATTGTATTTATAAAATAGATTGAAGAATGGAATACTAGTAGCGTCATTGCCTCATGATCTTCTAGTTTCTTGGTTCCCATCCTCTAAAGCTGTTGTCCCTGCATAACATTGTGATGCAGAACATGTACTTGGTTGACGCTTTCGTCTTTGTCTATTATGATCAGCAAGGCTCTTTTTGCAGTTTCTCTTTTTTTCGTCAAATTCAGATCTGAGATGAAATCTATCAAATGTCATCACTATTAAGTTTTCATCTCGAAGACAACATGACATTCGATACAATACTCTCATCTAACTGTTGAGAAAACATTAGGACATATTATGATACTCAAAATATGGTACTGATGTACGCTACTGATCTTCGAAAACATATCATAGACAAACATTTTTTTTAAGTTTAGAA
Organism: Pseudotsuga menziesii; assembly: GCA_001517045.1. Taxonomy (NCBI): domain Eukaryota; kingdom Viridiplantae; phylum Streptophyta; class Pinopsida; order Pinales; family Pinaceae; genus Pseudotsuga; species Pseudotsuga menziesii. The sequence goes on along the minus strand of LPNX010230940.1, from coordinate 242,417 downwards.
GATTTAAAAAACATTAACGGATATATATGCTATTTAAAACTTTAAAGTAATATTAGTTTTTCATTACAAATAATTTGAAAGATGTTTTGGCTTTAAAACATAATAAATTATATAACAAAATACACAAATAGGATATAGGATGTTATAATTCTCATTTCCTTGTTAATTTCATAAATTACTACACATGCTCTAAAATACTTAAATCTTCTAGAAGCAACTATTTTAAGAGTTTTATAAATATTATTAAGTACATGTTTTTATTGCTAATATTTTTTGTTTTGTTATTGATTAATAGTAATAAGCAAGTGCATTTTTATTACCTATTGAGATTACAATGCCTTGATAGAATGATTTATTGGTAGAATTGTCTTGTGTGAGTTGTCTTGATGCCTAAATGTAACGATGAATAGACTGGGATGTTTTCGTTCTACCAAATATCACCGCAAAAAAAATAAAAAACGAAGAGCATTCTGAGTTTAATTTCTTCCACAAATTTTTTTTAGTTGCCCCCCCAAATCTGCGATCAAGGATCAATGCTCAACCATTCTAATTAAGTTTCAAAAGATATTATGAGTTCAATTCCTTCCCTATTTTTTTTTTACTTCCGCCCAGATTGTGATAAGAAATGGGTTCTCAACCACTTCCATTTTTCTGTGAAATTCCTCATTTTATTACTTGCCCGATCATTATCATGAATGGATGTTCCACCACTTACATCACATAATTGCACCACCATTTTCTTAAACACTTAGGAATTAAAAATGAATTTACTTGCAGGTTTCATTCATGAAATACATTGGTTATTTAATATGATTTAGCAATTATGGACACTTAACCTACTCTTAAACCCACCTTAGCTTTGACATATTCGATCCTAACTCAAACTAAACTAGAATTAACTCTGTTTTTTGTCAAAAATTGTCTCAATTTGTGGGGAAATTGTCCCCATTAAAATTTTTATACCCAAATACTTTTCCACTTTCCATTATTAACATGATTCATATACCGAATTCACATTAAAAATTAATATTTCTAAAAACATGCGATGAATTCCAACCAATGAAAAAATAGAATCTTCTCACAACGAGAACATATTTTCGTATTATCCTTAATGAAATAGGATACAGCCTAGACTTGGGTAGAATGTTATGAACCTCAAATTAAAAAATATCTCAAGTTCCTATCCTACATGAGTTTTCATTCCAAACTCACGTTGTAATGAAGGATAACCAAGTTTAATGAAGGATAACCAACTTTAAAGCGTGGCCAATGCAACTAAAATCTAGTTTCCCACACGATTACCTTTATGGGGTCCCTTCCTACCATGGATGTGCTCCAATGGGATTTCTTTACAAATAGTCGCGCTGGTTATAGCGCAAAATATACATTGTTTGGTTGTATACGATTTTGACTTCCTACTTGATAGTCACACGAATCCAACGTGCAGCTAAAGCTCTTAAATCCTGCTCTTGTTGTGGGTATCTATAATTATCTTATGTTATTGTAACATGATATAACAATGTTATGTCATGATTGAGTGCTCTATAATCCTAAAAAATCACTCGACCGATTTTGTGTGTCAAAAAATGACCATACAAGAAGTGGCTCCCCCTAACCCTAAATTTACCCAAATGGAAATGTAGAGGATGAGTTTCCTATTTTCTTGGCTCTTGTAGCTTTGAAAATGAATGCACCATCCTTTAAGAGTGAGTAAGAATTCTATGGGAAACAAGTAAGTCAAATGGTACAAATCATTTTCAAAAGCGGGCCCTAACTCTATTTATGGACATTAACTCAAATGTCAAACCCTCACCCTGACCAAACTGTATCTCCATTTGACAAACCATTTGCACCACCATGATTAGCACACTGAAATCCACAAAGTGTCCCTCCTCACCCTTTGATATAGATAACTCCGTCTCACACTTAGTTTTCATGGAGATATCCTAAGTGCCTTATGTTGAGGTCCTTCTTTCTGCATTGTCCGTAGCTTTGCAATATATTTTTCTACACTTGGGTACATGCATTAGGTGTGTAGGATTTTCACCAGAATATGAATCTTTTTCAACCACCACTTGTAATAGTGCTAAAGTATTATTACAGGTATTAACTTGGTACTGGAATATTGGAATTGTCCTCCTTCCATCCACCATGCATTCTCTAGTATTCTCCCTCTAATAACCGCAAGATATATATAAATTTTGCATCGTAAGAACAAGACTCCATCTTGAAATTTCATTCTTGATGTTTCATCAATGTCATTACTATGAGTCACACATGTTCCCCATAGGTGTTACCACCATTGAAAACCTCACCATTCTTTTACACCCATTATGTTGAATGGCCCACAAGACTAACAAAGTCTCCCCACCCTTGAAACAAAGCACCCATAGTTTATCATGTCATAGATATGCATTTACTCCTCCACCTTTAGAAGCTCATGACACCAAATTCCATGGCACATGTTACAAGCAATATTCATCACGACCCTCTCATACCTCCATGAGAATTTTCCCATATGCAATATCCTCATATCGTCACCTCCACGAAAACAATAATGGTCCCCCATCCCCTCGACAATAACCAATTCTATTCAGTTATTCCCATAGGACTAACCTGCATAGCATTGATTCATGGAGAACTTGTATTCTCCTTTACAAAATAACCTTCACATCATTGAGAAAAAGGCTCCCCAACCCACTAAAAAACATGGGAACCTTGTCCATCATGAAATTAATCCTCTAATCACCAAATACCATAGGAATCCCACCCATCATCAAATTGGTGTCCAACATGCCCCAAAATGTTGGGAGCACATACTTATTATTTATGTACAAATTGTTTCCCACCACACTCAAAACCATAGGAACCCCTCAATTCTTTATGAAGCAACTCATTGATTTCCTTTGATAAATATAGTTGAGTCTCCCTATCTATAGCATTGTGAGTTTTGTCGGTCACTATTACCTCTGTAATGTGTCTCTAACAAACCCTTCATTTGTAGTTTGTCTCCCTCCATTCCACTATTTCCCTATATTTTGAAGATATGTTGTCATCACTTACTCTCCAGGTACACATCGATTAAAGGAAGTTATGATACCCACACCTATGAGCCATTCTTTTGTCAAGTATGTTAGTCCAAAATTTTGTTACACAATGATGTTTTTTTATAGGTCAAATACCCTAGCCTTATCATGTACTTCATCTTTCATCAACATCAATTCCTTATATTCTTAGAGTTGAAGTTTTTAGAGTGGTACGTTGGGATCCCTTTAAATCAATATAAGGGACCTCCTCGAACTATGTAGGGATAGAAATTAATGACCCCTAACTTAGTGGTCTCCCCTATGCTCAGCGTAAACACATATATCACATCAATGAGAGTCATACATTTCAAAGGTAGGAGTGTTCACATTTTCAAATCATAGTAGCAATATATCGAGTATAGTTAAGTACTCCTTTCAATGACTTCACTAGCCTTTGGGTACCCTACTCCCGCAGGAATCTCATGTTCTTCCATAGTTTCACTTTTTCAACACCAGTGACATCATTTCCATGATCATGTACTCTCACATGGAGTGAATCTACCTTCATCCATATCCTAATAGTTTTCTGATTTGACCCCTTGGTCTACTCATTTTCTAGCCACTCTGGCAAAGTTTCATGAGAATGGGTATGCCTGCCTCATTTATATAAAACAACACTCTTATTTATAGCTCCAATAGGAACCTTCCCCTTAATAAGTTTCTATTTTTTCCCTTGCATGTTCACAAAAAAAAAGATAGAACACAAAATAAATAATGATGCATTATCGTCTCTACAGTACCCTTCTAATGCTCAAATCTCGCACACATATGATATTTTTGGGATTTACAGATTAAGGAATCATCACCATATCACATGGATCCCATTGAATATAACCTGAGAAGATCCAAGAAGCACCATGAGTCCAAAAATTCCAAAAAACAAACAAAATAGAATACTAAGCAACGAATTATCTATTTATGTGCACTACCATAAGTATTTCCAATTCAACACCCATCTGAACACCATAGATTTCCCTTTGAGATCAATGTGACATACATAAAACAATGATATCTAAACCACCTTCAGTGTATTAAAGACTCATGAAAGCTCAATTACCTCCAAGAATTTGAATTTTGCCTCCGCACACACTTGGGTTCATTGAATGGCCCTCGTTTGTTTATTTTCGAGCTAGATAACGGGTCATTGGGTTCACATTTTGATCTTGTTATTTATTCTCCACTTCTTGGGCTATAAAAGGAATCCATGGGCATGCTTATTGTAAAAACAAATAAAAGCAAGATTGTGCTATTGGAATTGTGCTAGAGATCCCTTATATCTCACTGCTTCCCTCTTGTTTAGCATTTATCAAGTTCCCTTGAAACCTTTCTCCAAGGGGAAAGTGTTTTTTTTATTTGTTCTTAAAGCCACTTGAAATCTACAATGGACTAAATAAACCTCCCCTAGAGGCATTATTTTCATCCTTGACATCTGCACTAGACAAAATAAACCTCCCTTAGAGGGATTGGATTTGGAGTACACATCTCTAAGGTGTCATACATCCTTGACCATTGGGAAATACAAGAACTTGTTTGGCATATATTGGTTGTTGGAATTTTCATTTCAACCCCTTTTTCTATTTGTTTAATTTGGTTTTCATTTTCATTTTTTTCCTTTTATTTCACTAATAACCACTTGCAAAATCATTTGGAGCACTCACCCGCAACAAAGGGGAACCTAATACTAAAGCCTAACTGCAACATGAAACACTTTTCCCCTCACTAAGTTGGAAGGATTCACCCTCTGCAATATTTTTCACAACATTCCCACATTAACTAATTTACCTAACTCTATTTACTAACTGTCATATCTACTGTCAAAATGTACATGAGGAAACTTACTTCGGTTAGTAATACATTTACTAGTTTACATATGTCAGAGGGAGAAATTACTCCTTCTTACACCATTCTTTGATGCTATTGTACCTGATTGACATTCGAATGAAACACATGGACTTGGTTTAGGATTTTGTATTCATCTGTGGTGATCAACTAAGCTCTTTCAACACCTTCTATTTTTCTCTTCAAATCTAAATCTGAGATGAAATCTATCAATTTTCATCACTGTTAATATTTCATATGGATATATTGGATACAACATGACATTCGATACAATTAACCCAACCATAAGCACTCTTTCCATCACTTGATCTCTCTACCAAGAGGTCACCACTGAACTAGGAAATGTATCCACTATGGAGAAACTAGTTAGGCTTACTCACATCCATAGTCACACACGCATACTAAGCCAACACATGACTGTGTTTACCAAGCATGTAGAGATATGATGAAGGAGAATGCTAAGACACTAAGCTCAACCATAGAGCTATAGGAATAATAAGTGGTCCCATCCATCCTTAGCACCCATAATACCTAGCACACCCAACACACGGAAGGTCACCTTCTCTACTACATAGTCCATTAGGTTCCTTGTTACTCCATTTCTCTTCAAGGTAAAAATAGAAAGGTCCAAGCTACTAAACCTTCATATTTCTCTACCTACACTAGGTTTATCAAGCAATTCCAACCCCTAACGTGTCCCTGGATTGAATTCTCTCTTGGATTTTCCAATTACTTGTAAAAGTAACTAACAACCATGAAATTCAATTTCTAGCTCCTAAATATTTGGTTTTCCACATATTTTTTGGATTTTGACACTCTCAAATTCACCCTAGGGTTGTATCTATGAAACTGCAACTAGATTTCATAACTCGCATTAATTTATAAACATTCTTAACACTTTAAAATGTGGATTTTTCTTTGGTTGTAGTTTCTATTTTTTTCTTTTTGTGAATACACAACATGTTAAAAAATGCCCCATTGGTTACTCAATAATGGAATGGGAATGAAGGGAAACAAATTCCCATAAGGGAAATTGACTTCTAAGTACCCAAAACCGAGCCTATACTCATCCATATGAATTTTTGTGCTTGGACCATCCTCCATTAAATTCATGACTTTATTTCTCAGTGGTTTTTTTATGATGGAATTAAATATCAACAATGAAGTTCACTTCAGTAGTTGTTTACCATTTATGACACATGGTCTCTCAAGTGGCTCTCAAGATGACACTTTGAAACAAAGGATTTAATTTCACACATTCCTGTCCTCTCCATAGTGGATAAACACAACCCCTCATTTTATATGCCTCCATAGCTAGCTCCTAGACTTTTATTTGCATTACAAATATTTACATTGTTTTTACATTTTCCATGGGTGACTAGCACATGTCTACAATATATATAAAATGAGTTTTTTTATACAATTAGAATTCTTTAGAGGGGCCCAACCTTGATATCCAGATTAGGATTCATACATCGCATATTTAAAATATTTACATATAAATCCAATACATTCGAGGGGCCCAAATAGTGGTATTAAAGGGTGGAAGGATGGTGATCAACAGGTATTTTTCATCTCTCTCGAGATCTGTTGAGTTGGAAATAAACAATTTTAGGATCTACTATCACTACAATTTAATGGCTAGAAAACAATGTTAGTGCTCGTATAACATTGCTAGAATATGATCTAGGCCTTCTTTGTTTCCTTTTTTCAACATTTCAATATCTTCAAATAGTTTATTTTTCTTCTATAGGCGATATTCACTTCAAACCTATCAATGTACATCTCCTCCTCTGTAGTGGTGGATTTCATCTTCCCTCTATACTATTTTTGAGGTGTATTAAAATATCTTTGTATTTTCAAAGAGGCATGTTCTTCTATGATACCATGTGAAGATAATTGATTAAATCCATATGCAGAGACATCCCTAGAAAGATGCAGCTACAACAAACTTGTGTAGGTCAAATGCACTAATTTTTATTTTTTCAATCTCTAGAGAGACCAAGATCTTTAAAGTACTTCTTAAATTGTGAACAATGACTATTTGCAGTAATTACCATCCTTCAACATATAATCTCTTGTTAGAGAGAGAGAGAGAAAGACAGAGATGGATCTATATTAGTTTATTTACCATTATCAATTTCATTTCTCTTAACTTTTATCATTTTTGTGGCACCTTTAGTGCTATAAAGAAAGTGTTTTAAAGTAAATTATATTGTCATAAATCATTTAAAATGATTATTTTCCATTTGTATCATAATATCTATATAATTTGATGCATCTTAATGTTTTATTTTATTTTATTGCAAAGTAAAGTTCAAACTCAATTTGTATTGTTTATTTTTGTTTTTATATTATTGCAAGACAAAATATACACTCAATCTCAATTTATATTTTAAAAGTGATATATACTTTTAAAATGTGAGTTTCTTTTTTGTTATTCACTATGTAACATCTCCAAATTTTGTAATTTTTTTTGAAGTATAGGCCTATTTGTAGATATAAAGGATAAAAGAATCCATACAATGTTTAATTTTCACTTGACATCAAGGACATAGTTACGACAACTTTAAAATGTGACTTAGGTCTAATTGTGACAATAAAGGATAAATAAAATTAGACGATCTTTAAAATGTGTTTAGTATTTAATCCATTGAGTATAAATGACTCGTTATGACTATACTATGATGCGAATTAATTTCATGATGACACTACTTTACTTGCCTTCCCATGAGAAAATATATCTCACACTTATTTTATGTGAGTTAAAGTTGTTGGGCTTGTTGGTTATGCTACCCTTTGAATGTTATTTGTTCCTAGATAGAAGCTGGGGAGGTGGGTTATAGGTCTTACTTAGCTCCTTATGTATAATGCAACCCTTATGTAACTCCATGCAGGTGGCAATGATGAAGGGATTACAACCTACTAGTTATTACAAGGTCCTAAGCTAAGGATATACAATAAATCCCAAGCAAGGGCCTAAGAAAAAGAAAAAAGGAAATCAAAGCTTCCCTTACCATATGATAATACAAGCATGAAATAAGAAAAACGTTATGGCATCAAAGGAAATGCAATTATGGGTTTGGAACTATATCAAAATGGTGTTTGAATTTTTTGTTTAAATGCGACACTTCCATGCCATGTGATGGATTTAATAACACTAGCTAGAAATAATGATGTTCTAATAGAAAACCCTAATGGTTTTAGTGTTCCTTGTTTTTCATTACATTTATGGTGGATATATTATTTGATTTTTACACCGCAGTGAAGAAGAGAGGGAGAGAACAGAGTTCTTGGACTCGACCTTTAGACTTCAGGCTATTGACCTCACTCTCTCAACTCTCTTATTTGGCATAAAATTTTGTTGTAAGTAGTTGGTTTGTGGACTAAAGCTTATGTTCCCACTTTGTTAAAGCTTGGAGGATTTCTTGTATTAAATTTGTTCTTGAGTGGCTCTAGTTCAACGTGACAGCGGCACTGGTGACGGAGTCCTTACTTTTTTAGTGGCCTTTTAAAACATTACATGGTAAGTTCTTTCTATTACTTACATTATTGCTTCCATTATTGTGAAAATAAATTATGATCTCTTGGTAACCTTTGCATGTTTTCGATGTGCAAGAGGTCTTCGATTGGGTTACTACACTTGAATTTTTGAAAATCCGTGGTGGTGGTGGAGTCTTGACTCATGTAAGAATTTTCACCTTGCTTATTGTGGCTCTGTAACTTGTGGCTCTAGCTTGTGGCAGTGCTCTCATGTGATGGACTAAATCACACGTTTTCCTTATCATTAAAGAACAAATGGTAACCTTCTTTAGTTCTTCCCTTGAGGAATTTCGTGGTGTGATAAGACTACAATGTGTTTTATTAGCTCTTCTATGACAAAGTTCTTGATTTTTAACGAGTATTTGAGAATTCATTTTGACTCTTGCTCTGGAACTTGTAAATGTGTTGTTGTTTTATACGAAACTCCCATGTGGGTTTGTTCTTGGAATTATATAGTCTCTTTAATTTCTAAACTTTATGAATTGCAAAGACCTTCATTCTAGATGTCATTTTGATTATAATTCTGTAGTTTTATTTAAATCGTTTTANTTATATATATATATATATATATATATATATATATATATTATATTTTGTTTTCAAAGAGCGACGCTCTGTCAAGAAAATTAATAATATGGATTTATTTAGCACCGTAAGGTGTTTTCATTGACGGTGGATTGCTTATCAAATTTGAACTTATGTTCCAATAGTTTAATGGTTTAAAGTTAAGTAGTCTTTTTTCGTTTGTTTGATTTAGTCAAATACCCTTGACACGTTTCGATCTTAGACCTATTTAATTAATACTTATTTTCCAATGCTTAGTTCTTTGTAAATTTTACTTGGCATTTTGGGCCGTGAGGCCAAAGTGTTGTTACCTCAGTCATAGATTTGAAATGCAATTGTTATTTATAAATACTATATAATACGGTTTTGAGCCGTAAGGATTTAGCATATATAATTTTAATTTTGTTTTGATTAAAGGTCATCATTGATGCTTTTAATACCTAGTCATAGTATAAATTCCCTTTGGATCTCAAGGGGTTACATGGATTGAACCCTTTACTTTCATTGCTTTTAAAACTAAATACTAAGTGTTTTTCATGGAACTTCCCCTAAATTTTAAATGGTTTCCATAGTATAATTTTTGTTATATATTCTTTATAAATTAAAATTTTATAAGATAATTATTTAGGTGAGAAGTATTTAAATACAATAAATATATATTATGCAGAGTTAGATTTATTCCTGACTATGTTTGTTTGAAAAATCTAAACCATAAATGAACTTCTGTTGATCACTTGATTTTTCAACTATAAAGGAAAATTTATTTAAGTCTTCTCCTAAAAACTCTTTTAACGTATAGAGAACTAGAAAAGTGAATAAATAATAGAAATAGTTTTTAGTCAACAAGTTTAAGATAAGCACCAACTGATGAGGGTTTTTGAACTCGGTTTGGAAACTTAATAGCTTTTTTAGATGTAGAAGTATATTAAGAGAAAATAGATGAATAGAATAATGAACTCAAAATAAATTCATAGGAAAATATCTAGTGATAAAACAATTTTATTTAAAATATAGTTACTATTAATTTATGTAAAACTAAGGCATATTTCATTAAACAAAAATACATAACTAGGATCCTTTTAACTTGTTCTACTTAGAAATCCATCAACATTCATAAACTTCGAGAAACATATTTAGAATAAAATCATAGATGATACACAAAACAACTTAGAACCTGGATAAAGTTGCAAAAGGGGGACAAGCACCCAAAGGAGACTGTTCCTCCTAACCGTCTCTTGAAATAAGCCAAGATCACTTCCTTTAGGACACCCGAGCCTGTTCACTCAACCAATAGGACGAAGATGATGTGCAACATCCCACAAAGAAAATATCTGCAGCTTAGTGCTCAATAGAAAACTCAACTCTCATCAACTTCACTTTAGCTATCCCCTCATTGAATTCCTTATGTTGCTGACTTTTAAGTTTGCAGCAATCACAAGGTTCATTCACTTTGAATAGAATTTAGTGAGCGTCTATCTCAATTTGATGGTATTTATAATATTGCCTAGGTATTTGGGTCAGTTTAGAAATTAAATGAGCTCCCGATTCAATTCCTACTCTCTGGGAACATGACTGCAATTTTAGGGATTTTGCTTCCTCCAACAGCTAGAAATCGAAATGCTAGTGTCACCACTTGTCATTTACCTTCTACAGCTGCTCATTCCTCCTAGTGGGTCAGTGAACACTCTTTCAACAGTATCCTTTGAATATATGTGTCTCCATTTAATTATTTAAATAAATAAATATTCAATTACAGTCATCCTTGACCAACTTGGTCATAAAAAATTTACAAAAACTTTTCAGCATAATGTCTTCTCAATAAAATAAAAATATTTATTTTCCAGTTGTAGGTGGGTTACAAACACCCCCCTTAAGTTCAACATCATCCTCGATGTTTCTTGATTTTATTCTGATTCCTCCTGGAAAAGAGTTGGATATCTCTCTCGCATATGACTCTCCAATTCCTAGGTTGCTTCATCTGGATTGAGGTGCTTCCATTGCGCCTTTACCTATCCAATGGTGTGATTCCAAAGAAAAATTTCCCTCCTATTGAGAATACAGTCCGGTTACACCTGAAAATCACCTTTAGTTTCTACCTGAATAAAATTCCAATCTATCAAATGATTAGCATCATGCACACACTTTCTAAATATGGAAATATGAAATGCATTATGTATTATAATATTAGATGGCAAAGATAAATGCTATGCCACTGGTCGAACTCTTTCCAACACTTTGAATGGTCCACAATACCTGGGTTCTAATTTAGTACAACTCCCCAACTTAAAGGACCTCTTTCTGGGTTTTAACTTGACAAATACATGATCACCTACTTGGAATTATTTTTGAGTCTTTTAAGGTCCACATGACTCTTTTGTTTATCCTAAGCAATTTTCAGATTGCTTTGTATCTATTTCACTATTAGTTCCAGTTCTTTTAACAAGTTAGGTCCTAACATCAACCTTTCATCCGGATTACTCCATGAAATGGGAGTATTACATTTCGTACCATACAATATTTCAAAAGGACTATGTTTAAATAAAGATTGATAATGATTATTATACGCAAATTCGACTAAGTGTAAATAATATTCTCGTTTCTTGGGATAGTCTCTAACATACATTCGTAACATGTCTTCTAGAACTTGATTGACTCTTTCAGTTTTTCCATCCGTTTATGGATGATAAGAAGTATTGGAATTCAATTTAGTGTCTAGTTATTTAAACAATGAGTTCCAAAAATTACCAGTAAACTTAGGATCTCCATTGGAAATTATTACCTTCGGAATTTCGTGCAACTGAAAAATTTCCTTCCTAAAGATGTCGACAATGTTAGAAGCCTTATAAGTTGTTTTAACAAGAATAAAATGTGCTTCCTTTCTTAGTTTTTCTACCACTACCATTATAGAACATTTTGTTTCTTATTTTTAGGCAATCTAGTTATAAAATCAAGACTGATAACTTCTGATTTCCCATTTGGGATTGCCAGCGAATGCAAAATACCTGCTAGTTGTTGGTGCTCAACTTTAACTTGTTGACATTCTATACACCTACCTATATATTAGGCAACTTTATTCTTCATTTTAGGCCAAAAATTCTATTTTCTTAACATTGTTATCATCTTTTGATACCCTAGATGACCGGAATAAGGGATTTTATGTAATTGATTTAAAATCAACATTTTAATTTCTGGTATGTTAGGTACATAAAGTATGTTTTTATACAACATTATGCATTTTCCATTTAAACCGTAATCTGTTTTTATATTCTCAGATTCGCTATTAGTTACTTTTTCTCGTAGGTTTTGGTGTCCTTTGTCATTTTTTTCCCTTCTTCAAATTTATCATCTAATTTTGTTTTATAACTGGTAATGGTAGCTATAAAATTCATTCTTGCATTTCTATGTAAGGCATTGACCACTTTTTTTTCCTTCCCTTGGTTGTGTTTGATCTCAAAATTGTACTCACTAAGGTAATCTATCCATCTAGCTTTCCTTGCATTCATATTTTGTTGATCAAATAAATATTTCAAGCTTATGTTATCATACATTAACAATAATCTTTTAGCAATTAGATGATGGGGCCACATTTTCAGATCATGAATTATGGCAGCAAGTTCTAAATCATAAGTGACATAATTATTTTCGTGCATTTTTAACTTCTTTGATTCATAAGCAATTACATGACCTTCTTGTGTTAGTACTCCTCCCAATCCTTCTTGTGTTAGTACTCCTCCCAATCCATGCATACCACAAAATCCTTCTTTGGATCTGTTGTTTTTAATATAGGTGCAGTAGTTAGCAATTCTTTTAATTTCTTAAAACTTTCTTCACTCTTTTAATCCCATATGAATATTTTTCTCTTTTTTCAGCAAATATGTTATGGGATTCGTGATATTCACAGATCCTTCTAAGAATTTCTGGTAATAACTAGTAATTCCCATGAATGAGGAACATCTGTTACATCTTTGGGAACAATCCATTCTATCATTGATTTTATCTTATCTGGGTCTACTGATATCCCTTACTTGGATATCACGTGACCTAGATACTATATTGTATCTTTGTAGAATTCACATTTACTAAACATAGCATACAATTTATATTCTCTCACGACTTGTAATATTATCTGCAAGTTTTCATTATGTTCTTCTTTCGTTTTCGAATAAATTAATATGTCATCTATGAAGAGGACTACAAATTTATCTAAGTATTTACTTACGACACTATTCATTAAACACATAAGAGTTGCTGGAGAATTTGTTATCCCAAAGGGCATAACTATAAACCTATAGTGCCTATATCAGGTTTTGAAAGCAGTTTTAAAAATATCTTCATCTTTAATTCTGACTTGATGATATCTAGATCTCGATTCTATTTTTGAAAATATCGTCGCTCCACATATCTGATCAAACAGATCATCGATGTGTGGCAAATGATATCTGCTTTTAATTTTCATTTTGTTCAGCTCATGCTAGTCTATACATAAACGTAATGTACTATCTTTCTTTTAAATGAATAAGACAGGTTCTCTCCAAGGGGATACACTTGGCCTTATATAATTATTCTCTATTATTTCTTGTAGTTGAAGTTTTAATTCATTAAGTTCTAATATGTTCATTGGATAAGGAGCCTTTGAGTTAGGTACATCTCCTCGTACTAACTCAATAGTAAAATTTAGATCTCTCTTTGGAGGTAATCCAAGAATTTCTTCTCGAAAAACATTTGAGAAATCTTGTAAGATTGGAATATCATCGAATTTTAGCTTATCTTATTTATCCATCTGTTCATTATTTATTATGTGTACAACAAAATTTTTACAACCTTTCCTTATAGCCTTTTTCATTTGTAATGATGTGAATTGTCTAACAAAAAATTTCCTAGGTATTCCTTTAAATGTAATTCTTTCTCCTTTATCATTTAAACACATAAATGCTTTCTCAAAACAATTTAGAACTACTTGATTTCTTTCGAGCCAATCCATGCATATTAAAACATCATAAGACACTAACAATAATACATTTAACTTTACTTGAGTTTTAAACCAACTCATAAACATTTCACAACTTTTAACATAATTAACTACTTTTCGTTTGGTTCATGTAGCTAAGTGAACCAACCAAAACTTTTCAAACTTTTTTGCAGATAAATTGCATTTTTCTGCTATGCTAGGTGACACATTGCTTAAACTAATGCTCGGGTCAATTAAAATAGAAACATGTTGGTTTCGTATCATACCTTGTACTTCCACCATGGAGGTTTGATGATCAGGCCGTCGATTCTCCAAGGCTGCATTAATTATGGTCTTTTCATTTTCTATGTCACAAGCTATTTCTTCCTCCTAAATCGTATGTACATTGCTCTAATTTCTCCTTCTGCTCGGATAGTCCCTTGTGTAATGAGGTCCTTGGAATTTGCAACACTTTATAGGTTCTTTTTGTTCATTGTTTTTAGCATAATTATTAGGCATATCTCTGCCTTTTGGTGCTGTAATGTTTTGTTATGTTTTACCTTTAAAATATGTTCCTGGATAGGTATTCTTAGAGAAATTCCAAGAATTATTTTCAAAGCTTTTATTATACTTAAAACCTTTTATTTTCTGATCAAAGTTACTTGTTCTTTTTATTTTTCCAGTTAGGTTTGTACTCTTTCTTATTCTTACTATGTTCGTAATAGAAGTTAGTTGTTCTCATTTCATGTTCAAGACTCTTTAGATTATCAAATTCAATTTTGTCTTTGAAACTAGTAGGTAAATAGCTCAAAAACCGTTGTATCTTAGGTTTTTCGTCAATTCTATGTGATACATATCTTAGTAAACTCAAAAATTTACTACTTAACTCTTTCATGCCCATTGAGCCTAGTTTGAGTTCATAAAAATCTTTAGCTGTTCCTTCATAATATTGCTCAGCTAAGAATTTCCTTTTGGAGTACTTTTTAAAGACTCTTCGGGTTAAATATTTTTCTTTAAGTTTTTGAACTCTTTTTATGTCATGCCATGAGATATCAGCCTTTCTGGTTAGGTTGTAGAAAGCCATTTGAGATTTCAGCTTATATCAGTAATGATAAATATGAAAGTACTTTTTGATACCCGATAGCCAAGCCTTGTATTCTTCACTCTTGTCCACTTACCCATTAAATGTGTGAGGTTTTATGTTTTTAAAGTCTCCTGAGATCTCTTCATATGGTTTATACTTCCTCTCTCTAGGACCTCTCTTGCTTTCACTACTTTTACTAGTGTATTTATATTTTTCTTTGTGCGACTTTACTTTAACTCCTGAAGAATATTTACTTTAACTATCAGAAAATTTTAATTTCTTACCCTTACATTTGTACGATACTATTTCAGACTCAATTTCATACTCCTTTCTTTTATTCTTTCCTTCGTTGTGTATTTTGTCTAGAAATATCTTATTTAGTTCCTCCTAATCTCTTAAAATTATTTCATTGTCTTGTTTTAGAGTTTGTATTTCAGCTTTTAAATATTTCACTGTTTGAAGTAGTTATAAGGGTTGATTATTTAATTCCACATAAATGTTATCTGGATTATTGTGATGGGATCCATCTTCAGCAGATGCTTCAACTCATTCCATTTCATGCAAAATATAGTTTTATATTTATGTACAGAAATAGTTTTAAAACATGATCAATATATTGTTTTTCATGTTTCCATGTGAGTGAGACAATCTGCATGCCTAGTGTTGGAACTCGCTCTCATACCACATGTAACATCTCTAAATTTTGTAATTTTTTTTTTTTAAGTATAGGCCTATATTTAGATATAAAGGATAAAAGAATCCATACAATGTTCAAATTGCGCTTAACATAAATGACACAATTACGACAACATTTAAATGTTACTTAGGCCTAATTGGAACAATAAAGGATAAATAAATCCATACAATCTTTAAAATGTCTTTAGTCTTTTATCCATGGAGTATAAATGGGTCTTTATGACAACATTATGATGCAACTTAATGTCATGATGACACTACTTTACTTAACATCCCATGAGAAAAGATATTTCACATTTATTTCCCACCAGTTAAAGTTGTTGTGCTTGTTGGTTATGCTTCCCTTTGAGTGCTATTTGTTTCTAGATAGAAGCAGGGGAGGTGGGTTACGGGTCTTACTTAGATCCTTATGGATAATGCAATGCTTATGTGTAATATCCCAAATTTTTACCTTAACCATAATGGGCATGAGTCCCATTGCACATGAGTTAATTTGATGTTTATATTGTATATCAGGTGTAAGACCCCACTGCACATGAGTATGATGATTTGTTAGATATATTGGGTTTAATCCAATGAAAATGTTTTATTTAGCATTTATGCAATTGTAATAGTTGGGCATGCACCCTGATGGACAAGATTATTGTCATGGGACGATATGCTTACTATATTATGTGATTTACCTTAAAATGCATATCATGAGATGATTATTGTTATAGAATGTGCAAAATATTGAATGCATGATTGACTTCTATAATGTGTTGGGTCATAGGCCTTAAAGCAAATGAGTGATGATATTTTGTGTTAAGTGCAATTTATAGAGCACATGAGTGATTTGATTTTTGTGTTGAGCACTATCTTTGGAGCTCATGAGTTATGAGATGTTTGTGTTGAGCATAAGTTCTGAAGCACATGAAAGATAAGAATTGTAAGTGTTGGGAATAAGCCATGGATCATTCCAAATTGATGTTGAGAATAATATTTAGAACATCATGTCCTTGGCCATTGTATCCCTAGGTGTATTATACAAGTACATCCTACCATTAGTGTTGAGAAAGAGCTCTAGAATTGTACTAAGTGTAACTCCTAGTTTTTAGCATTGAGATTGGGCATGGAATAGTGCTGGGAGTTACTGAAAATTAATTGTGTTGAGTGAGAATGACTCTAAAAAACACCGACCTTATCTTACTTACTTTTAAGTTGACTAAATGAAATTTGGAATTTGTACTTCTCATCAAGTACTGAAGAACTACCATGATATATGAGGTAATCCAACATGTAAGGAGGTGTAAAGATTCCTAACTTAGTTGCCCAAACCTACTCGAAGGCCTTGATAAAAAAAATATTATAAGCTAATGAAATCACCATGTAATTGGGATCATGCTATATGATGCTTAAATGAATATTAACAATACTATATGTATATATATATATATATATATATATATATATATAGTTTATATATGTTATGAATAAATGAGTAAGTACCTATATTAAACATAAGGAAATAATAATAAGTATAATGCTTAATAATATATATATATATATATATATATATATATATATGTTATTATTTACTAAAAATGATTAAATAAATAGTCAATCCTAAAACAGTCAAATTAGGAACTAGTAAAAGAGTTCCTAATTTAACTATAATAAAATATTAACTTCACATAATTCATGTAAAAATTATTTTCAAGAAGATAATGGATTATTGATCTAAGTAAAGTTTAACATTCCTTTTTCCTAAAGATTTTCTATAAAGACCCAAGCCAAGGAAAGGCTTGGGCACTCTATTCTTGTCTGATCTGATCATTTATTACTAATAATTTTGGAAAGCATTTCTAAAAAGAAAAGCGATCTGGTTCTTGTTAGAACCCCAAATTTTCACAAAAGTTTAAAATTTTGAAATAACATAAAATGCTAAGATTGTAGTTTATTAACAGTTAACGGTTAGGAAAAAGAGAAATAGTTAATAGAATAATTTGCATAAAACTCAATTATGTTAACTCAACAGTTTTCTTATTAACACAATCTTAAGTTTATCTTGCGCATTAATTCTGTGTTTGGTTTACTGATCAGTTCTTTTTATGGAAGTAGGTGGAATCTGACTTTGAATTTTGGGGCTTACTTAGCATTTATGCTAATGCAGATAGATTATTTATTCTTATAGGTTTACAGGTATAAATGACCAAGTTTCATCTTTAAATTTATAAAGAATCCTACAATATTTCTATTTGCAATTAGAAATCTTAGATTATAAGCTGCTGTAATCCAACCTACTTTCGTAAGGTAACACAGTTTGTTTTCTTCGGTTGCTATTGTATATGAAGTTCAGATGATTGTGTTTCTTCCTGTAGAGTATGTAGCGACAGTACTACTTCATTTGGTTCTAAGCAGTTTATTTTATCTACGTGATATTCTTTATTTTCAAAAATGCATACCCTAGCAATTCTATATTACATTTATTGTATTAGGCTCTATCTAAGAACAACTTCAATCGTTTGCATTTTTCTTATCGAGCCAATATTTTCATCTTATGTTAACCTTAGTAATTTGGTAAGAATGTAAAACTATACTCCAAGTAATGAGAAACTACCACAACGTCTAAGATAAGATCTCATAGATCTGTATTAAGTAAAAGAGTTCATAGGGAGATGTTGTTACATTTCACTTTGCTTTTACATAGCTTGTTATCAAAACTTTGCTCGTTTCTAAGATTTAAAAATGTTCCTAAACTGTTTTTTTATCGACATAAAAGTTTTTATTAGTGTTAAATTTGCATAATACTTGTGATCCTACCCCAAACGACACTATGTAAATTACACAAGTTGGAAGCTGTGTAATTATTTACATCACCATGAAAAGAACTGCAACTAAAAGACAGTTATTTCTACACCATTAACTTGATTGTTTATAAGTCAATGATTTTATAAATTATCCTAAATTACTATAGGTAACAACTTAGTTATTACACCCTATTTCACAATGATGATATTACTATAAGCTTTGATGGTTTGTAACTAAATAAAAAGGGGTTAATACTCCCATATACACTATGCATATAACTAACAAAAATGTTAATATAATTTTGTAATGTCTCCCCACGATACTCATTAGTATAAAATACTATGTAAAAGGAAACATAATCCTCACTAGCTTTTACTAGCGATATCTCATAACATTGGTATTTGTTTAAATTATATAATGTATTTCTTTTGGGTTACGAGGCTAAGGATTATGTTATGTATTAAGTCAAAGTTATGATAACGTTGCAAACCCATGCCAATGACAAGCTATGTATCAAACGTTTAAACTTTTATCATGATATGTGAATCCCATGCAAAACTATAGAGATCATAAGTTATTTGATTAAATGATTGTTATGAAAACACAAGTGACTATGCAAATTCGACCCACTACATGATTATATTGATGCGACCACGTGGAAGTTTATTGGCCATGCAATGGTTGCCTAAATAGTTTTTAACCCTAACCCTTGGCTCATTTGACCTATGACATTTGCATTGGCCCTGTGGGCTACTCTGTAAGCTCCCATGCGTTGCAGAGACTCCCTCGCTGGTGTTTTGCATGTCTTACTCCCTTGAGTTGGGTTCTATTGTTCACCTTCACTGCAATTTCTTTCTTTTGGTCAGAGTTCACTACCCTCCCTGTACATGGATTTACCATCCTCCTGTGTCATCCTCTTCTATCCTTCTATCATAATTTGTTATTGGTGAAAGCTTGAGCTTATTGTATGTGATTGCAAAACTCCTTCGTCATAGGGTTTTAGTTTTCTTGCTTATATGCTGGTAACAGTATGAATCCACACTAATTGACTTCTTCATAGCCTTTGCTCAGTCATACCCCACCTTTGCTGATAGTTGTGAGAGACACCAGAGCCCCGTTGTCTCCGTCTTCAGCGAGAATGACGGTTTGGCTCCTTTTAGCGTTGGTCGTGGTTTTATTGTTCGTCCGGGGCTCCATCATTTTCACTTCGACTTGAATGTGAGTAAAAATAATAATTGAGAGCTAAGGCTATTTATTGTTCTTCTCCGTATAACGGTTTCTGATTTTAATTAGGTTTGGTTCTTTATAATGCATGCTGGATCGTCTCCAAGGTTGACCATTGTGCTCTATAATGGCTCCACGAATCGTTCATGGTAAGCTCCTGTTTCGAATAAGGTTTCCCATGCTTGTACAAACTCTTGCAGTTGGAGAAGGTTTCGGCCGTGTCGCACCCATTATTGGGTTGTTGTGCTTCATTTTTATAGTTTTTGTTTTGGTTAAAACCCTTTCTTGTCACAAGGTGACTCCATCTTTAAGCTGTAACTTATGAAACTCTCCTCTCATATTAGTGTTGAACTTACAGTTTTGTAATAATTTGTTTATATTGTCCATACTCCATAACAAGATATGGGTATTGGGATTTTTGCTGAGTTTCTTTTTGTACATTGGTAAAGTTTTGACTTCCATTCAGCCTTTGGGCTTGTTATTATAATGTATGTATATCTTAAGACAGTCTGTCTGTAAGTTAAGTTCATTCTCCTTCATGTTTTTGTATTTTGTCTCTGTGTAAATGAATTTAAATTGTTCTTTTAATGGTTATATAAAACGGAAGTAAATTTACTGCTTATCTTGGGCTACTACTATAATGGTTTTGTATATTTTAAAGGAAATTCAGTAATTTCAGCTCAGAATTACGAGCTAGGGTTTTAACCCTATTTAACTTGTAAAAGATATTTTATGTACTGTTTATTAAATAGATTATATTACTGCTAAAAGAATTTTAACCCATTTTAGTACTCAAGGATTTCCAAGTTAGGGTTTAATGAATTAAACTCTGGTTCTTACTTTAAGTTTCCTTCATTTTGTTTAAAGAATTGTTAATATATAAACAATATTATTTATGTAATACTATTATGTGTATATAATATGAATACTTAAGTTTGTATTTGTGCATACACTTATTTAAATAAGACGGTGACTAATCTGTAACAGTTTATTTGCTTATGCTTGTACATAAAATCCAACCACTAGATTATGACTTGGTTGTTTTTATTAGAACAAGGGTATTATTAAACTAGGGTTCGAACCTATAGTTCTCTTTTGCAGAAAGATAAACCTGTTAGTATTTGCGGTAGATTTCTTACATAGATATGCAATGTTAATTTATTAAGTTCTTATTATTTTTCTGAATTGTTATCTAGGGTTTTAGTAGGATTACTCGTAAACATTAATTTAGTCATGAGTTTTTTTTTTTTAAATAAAGGAATAATTCTTTTCCAAAACGCTTTCGATTTATAGTAACTAATTCTCTTAGTTAGTTAAAAATATAATTAATTAAATTAAGTATTTATATTTTCTATCTTAATACCATAATTATTTTTCATATCACTATCCTGAGTTAGTAGTATCTGTTAGTTTTTAAACTATTATGAATTCTAGTAAACTAGATACAGTATCTGATACCTTTGTTTCAATTGAAAGTAAACAAGTAGTTTAGCTTTATTTCTTCTACTGCATAAGAAACATGTTAATAAGTATGATACAAGGAAAATAAACATGTGACATAGCACATATTACCATCATACATAATTTAAATTCGATAAAAAGAATAAGATACTGTGTATAGCATAATCTATTTCCTATTAGAGTATTTATAAAGAAGATCCTTCTCCCTGTGCTGAGTTATTTGTATTTCTTTTTCTAATGTACTTACCTACAAAATCTGGTTAACAAGAACATATAAGAGCAGTTTATTTTTCTTTGTTGATAATAGTCTTCAAACAAAAATAAGTTACGATGATATAATGAAATGCATAATACATCTACTCAATTAAGATTCCTATCATATCTTCATCTATTTTAAACACACTGCCTGTGCTAGAGTACGGTTTGGTCTATTCTAGACATGGAAAAACACAAGTTAGGATTAATTTCATTAATTATAGATTCAATATTCAAATAACTAAAGGGTTACTAGCTCTATCAGTTCACTGCAAGCATGTAATCATTCATTAATCATTCATTCTCAGATATAAACTTTTAACACAGTAAATAAAAGACTCTAGAACATGTTTAAAGCTTGATGACAATAGCGTTGGGAGGCCGTTCCTCCCTACCAACTCCTAGAGAGTGCTAAAACAACAATTTCTGAGGATCCTCGAGCCCATTCCTGGTTTCCTTGGCTAGGTCTTTTTTTGGGTTAGTTGTCATTAATTGGGCCACCTACTCTGATCCCACTTTCTTGGGGGATCATGACCCCAAATGTAGGGAGGTTTCCACCTGCAACATTGGAAGTGTTTTAGGATGTTGCCACCTCTCTATTTGCTCTCTACCTAGTCTCCTCCACCAACTTGACCAGTAACACTCTTTTTAACAGCTCTCCCAAGCTGTTGTATCCACATTTATTTATTTATTTATAATTAAAATATTCAGAATTATATTCAATATCCTTAACTCTACTGAGTCATCATTTACAACTTAGCATAAAATTTAACATAATGTCTTGGAATAAAATCAAATCAAATAAGATAAAAAAAAAATTAAAATTGGGGCATGTGACATACACACGCCCTTAGAATATAACATCATCCTCGATGTTATTTATTCTTCATCCTTAGAATTCCCCTGGAACAAAATTGGATATGCATACCACATATTACTTTCCAATTCCCAGGTGACTTCCTCTGGACTAAGATGCTTCGATTGCACCTTCACGTATCCAATGGTGTGGTTTCGAAGTGTGATCTCCCTCCACCTGAGAATACAGTCCAGTTCCACCAAAAAATATCCTTCTGGTTCCACCTGTACATCATTCCAGTTAACAACATGAGTAGCATCATGAACATATTTTCTTAATACAAAAATGTGAAAAACATTATGTACTCTTAAATTTGGTGGTAATGCTAATTGATAAGCTACTTGTCCAATCCTGGACAGAATTCAAATGGACCACAATAACGAGATGCCAACTTTGCACAACTACCCAATCTTAAAGAGCTATTTTTGGGCCTTACCTTGATGAACACATGTTCACCTACCTGAAACTCCTTTGGAGTTCTTTTTAATTCTACTTGACTTTTTTGCCGATCCTGTGCCACTTTCATATTTTCCTGCACTTGTTTTACAATTTATTCCATTTCTTTTAATAGTTCTGGACCTAATATCAATCTATCTAATGGATTACTCTAAGATATAGGAGTATTACATTTCAATCCATATGAAATTTCAAAAGGACTAAATCTGGCTGATGTCTCATAATTGTTACTATAAGCAAATTCTACCAGATGTAAATAGTCCTCCCATTTGCTAGGTTCGTCTTTCACATACATTCTTAATATATCTTCTAATACTTAGTTTACCCTTTCAGTTTGTTTATCTGTTTGAGGATGGAAATAAGTACTAAAATTTAATGTGGTGTTTAACTCTTTAAACAAAGACTTCCAAAAGTTTCTTGTAAACTTAGGATCTCTATCTGAGATTATGACTTCTGGTACTCCATGTAATCGGAAAATCTATTTTAGAAAAATATATCAGCTATGTTTGCAGCTTTATAAGTACTTTTAACAGGTATAAAGTGAACTGCTTTGCTTAACTTATCAACTACTACCATGGTAGAATCATTCTGATTTTGATTTTTAGGCAGTCCAGTAATAAAATCTAGACTAATTATCTCTCATTTCCAGTTAGGAATGGGTAATGGTTGAAGCAAACCAGCTGGGTGTTGATGTTCATTTTTTACTTGTTGACATTCAAAACACCTAGCAATATATTATGCTACTTCAGTTTTCATATTTGGCCAGAAATACTGTTTTCTTAACATAGTTATAGTCTTTTGATAACCTGGATGACCTAAATATGGTGTTTTATGAGTTTCATCCAAAATTAACAGCTTAACTTTATGTACATTAGGTACATACATTCTATCTTTATATAGTAAAAAATCTTTTTCATTTAAACTGTAACCTTTAATTAAGTTTTTTGTGAATTTTCTTTAGCTTTAGCTTACAAATTTTGGTAAATTTCATCTTGTTCTATTCCTTGTTTAATCTATTTCTCCAAGTCTGAAACATAGGTGCTGATAGCTACTGCAAAATTCCGCCTTGCATTCCTACTTAATGCATCAACAACTTTATTTTCTTTACCTTTATTATGCTGAATTTCAAAATCATACTCAACTAAGAAAGCTAACCACATAGCTCGTCTAGCATTTAAATTTGGCTGATCTAAAAGATACTTCAATCCTTTATTGTCAGTCATTAAAACAAATTTTCTGCCAATTAGGTGATGTCGCCACATCTTTAAGGCATGTATTACGGATGCTAATTCCAGATCATATGTTGCATAATTCTCTTAATGAACTTTTACATTTCTAGACTCATAGGCAATAACATGCCCTTCTTGAGTCAGAATGCCACCTAAGCCATCATTACTGGCATTAGTGCACACTACAAATTCTTTATTAGGATCTGCTATTCTTAAAATAGGTGCACTAGTTAATAAATTTTTTAACTTTTTAAATCTTTCTTCACATTTTTTATTCCTGTCAAACTTCTTTCCCTTCTTCTGCAAGGAATTTATTGGATTTGCTATCCTCGAAAAACCTTCAATGAACCTTCGGTAGTAACCAGTAATGCCCATGAAAGATCGAACATCTGTCACATCCTTAGGAATTGGCCAATCTTTGATTGCCCTTATCTTTTCAAGATCTACAGAAATTTCTTCCTTGGTCACTACATGACCTAAATACTGAATCTTATCCTTGAATAAATCACATTTACTAAACTTTGCAAAGAGTTGATGTTCTCCCAACTCTTGCAAAATAATTTTTAAATGTTCTTTATGTTCTTCTTTAGTTATTGAATAGATTAGAATGTTGTTGATAAACACGACCATAAACTTATCTAAATACTTATGCATCATGTTGTTCATTAAAAACATGAATACAGCTGGGGCATTAGTAAGCCCGAATGCATTACAACAAATTCGTAATGACCATATCTAGTTCTAAAAGCTGTCTTAAAGATGTCTTCATCTTTAATACTTATTTGATGATATTCAAACCTTAAATCTATTTTTGAAAACACCATGGCTCCACGTACTTGATCAAATAGATCATCTATGCGGGGTAACAAATATCAATTTTTGATGGTCATCTTGTTTAAGTGACGGTAATCTATGCAAAGTTGCAATGTTCCGTCCTTCTTCTTGACGAACATGATAGGTGCCCCCCAGAGAGACACACTTGGTCGAATATACTTTTTATCAATTAATTCTTTTAATTGAGATTTTAATTCATTAAGTTTGAGTATGTTCATTTGATAAGGGGCCTTTGAGCTAGGTACTGCACCTGGTACTAGCTCAATGGTTAAATCCAATTCTCTTTTCGGAGGTAATCCCAGAATTTCTTCTTGTAATACATCAAAATATTCTTTTAAGACTAGTATTTCTTTTAAGACTAGTATTCCTTCCACTTTTAACTTATCTATTTTAATTATACTTTCCTCATCAGTAATTGTTACTGCATAAGCTTTACATCCCTTTCTAATAGCTCTCTTAAGCTGTAGGGAAGAAATCTTCCTTATGATGGTTTTTCTAGGTATTCCTTTAAAATTTACTGGTTTTTCATCACTATTTAAGCATGTGAAAGTTTTATCACAATAGTTTAGAATTACTCTATGTTGTTATAACCAGTCCATACCAATCAACAAATCATAAGAACCAAGAGGAAAAACATTAAGTTTAACAACAGTTTCAAATTTATCCATAACTATTGCACATTCTTTAACAAAACAAGTTACTTTTATTTTAGCACAAGTGGCCAACTGAACTAACCATGAATTCTCAAAATTTTCAACAAATAATTTACATTTTTCTACTATTTGAGGTGCAATATAATTGAGACTAGCTCCTGGATCAATCAAAATAGTTACAGGGGTATGATTTATCATACATTCTACTTCCACCATGGAAGTCTGATATTCAGCTTGTCGGTTCTCCAAGGCTACGTTGATTCTAGGCATGCTCCTTGGTAGTTCCCCAACGATCATCTCCTCCTGTATGGTATGAATATTGCTAACAGTCTTCTTCCAGTTTGGACAAACTGAAGCATAGTGTGGGACATTACACTCCCAACACTTGATAGGCTCTTTGCACTCAAAGTTCTTGGAAAAATTTCCCTGATTATTTGCAAATTCCTTACCTTTAGGATTGTTTTGGTTGTTGGGCGTATTGTTCCTACTTCCTTGGAAGTTCTTGTTATTAGGATAGTTTTTGGACTTATTATTCTTAAAATTTCTATTAGGCACAAAATACTTCTTCTTTTGTTCAAACTGATTATTATTTTTCTTAGCCTTCCAGTGGGCCAAGCTTTCTTTCTTTCGTCTCTGCTCAAAACATAAGTTAGATTTTCTCATAGCTTCCTCCAAGGTCTTTGGGTTATCATATTCAATTCTATGTTTAATATGATAAGGTAGACAACTAAGAATCATTGTACCTTTGGTTTCTCATCTACAAGGTATGGTACATACCTAAGTAGACTTAAGAACTTGTTGTTCATATCCTTCATTGTCATTCATCCTAACTTTAGCTCATAAAACTCTTTGGCTCTCTCCTCATACTACTGCTCACAAAGGAATTTATTTTTGAAATACCTTTTAAAGCTACTCTAGTTTACATTTTTCTCTTTTATTTTCTTAACTTTTTTCAAGTCCTGCCACCAAATGTCAGCCTTTCCTGAGAGGTTATATATAGCAATTCTAGCCTTTAACTGGTTATAATAGTTATATATTTGGAAGTAGTTCTTCATCCCAGATAATCAAGATTCAACTTCCTCTCCCTTCTCAGTCTCTCCATTAAAGGTTGGTGGTTTTATCTTTTTGAATTCTCCAGAAATCTCCTCATAAGGTTTGTATTTCCTCTTTTTAGTGTACTGATTTTCATCACTACTGTCATTGGTAGAATGGTAATTTAGTTGTTCACCAAACACTTCAGAAGACGAACTACTTTCAGTTTTAGTATGTTTCATATTTTTAGATTTATATTGATGACCGGTATCTTGTGATTCGGTTCTTCTACCCCTACCCTCAGTTTGAAACTTCTCAGTTAGGATTTGATTAAGCTCTTCTTGAGCCCTCATAATCCTTTCATTTTCTTGCTTAACAGACTCCATTTTAGTTTTTAGGTCCTTTACAGTTTGTAACAATTCTGAAGAATTGGTAGTTAAATCCTCTGGTATAGGATCTCTTCGTAGATTTCCTATTTCAGTAACTAGAGACTCCTCCTCTGCATACTCTTCCAGCCTTTCCATACCTTCCTGTTAAACTTCAGAAAACAATTCTCTGTTTAATAACATTTAAAAGAAAAAAATATGTCAGTATAATAATTCAGTTATTGTTTCCTAAAAGCCAGTTGGGCTCCATCAAGGCCTAGTGTTTGAACTTGCCTCTGATACCACGTGTCAGAACCCCAAATTTTCACAAAAAATTAAAATTATGAAATAACATAAAATGTGGAGACTGCATTTTATTAACAGTTAACGGTTAGCAAAAAGAGAAAAAGTTAACAAATTAATTTGCATGAAACTCAATTATGTTAACTCAACAGCTTTCTTATTAACACAATCTTAAGTTTATCTTTCACATTAATTCTATATTTTTTTTATTGACGAGTTCTATTTATGGCAGTGGGTGGAATCTGACTTTGAATTCCGGGGCTTACTTAGCATTTATTCTAACACAGATGGATTATTTGTTCTTAGAGGTTTACAGGTATAAATGACCGAGTTTCGTCTTTAAATTTATAAAGCATCCTACTGTAATGTACCTCCGATACCTCAATTCCATTATGATAAAAAGGGGGTAAAGATTATTTTTCGCTGTTACTACAAAACGAGATAATCATGTTAGTGGCAGATTTTTTTTTTCCATGGCATTTCATATGAAACATGTCCAATCCAATTTGATACTATCAAACCACGTGCATAGTAAATATTTATTCCAGAAATTTCTTTAATGTAAATCCCCTAAGACATTATTCATAACCGCAAGCATGGCATCATCACAGTGTCTTGAAAATGTTTTACTATGCATACAATAAAAAATTAAGATAACAATAATATTCGTTTATCATCATTTACAGTACTACAGTCATTTGCAAAACAAGATCATATGTGCAGAAATAACATGAAGAAAGTGAAATATTTAGACACAACAAACAGAGACACCCATATTCAAGCGAAGATAACAACATGAGGCACAAACATGAAAGTTACAACAAAGTACGTGGTTCACCCCAAACTCGGGGTTACATCCACCAAATGGTTGCATCATGCGACATTTATTTTATTAAAAAAGTTACAAATCTGTAATGACATCGTTGCCATACTTTCTTTCAATTTTTACATGGACTCTCTCACCCGAGAGTATATAATCTATTCATTGCTAAGATCAAACCACAATATGAATTTCATCAAATTAGAATAAGTTCCATTCAATTTCCTAACAACATTTAGGCATCCAATCCTCCTTTTCCTCAATAATTCTCGGTCTTAAAAATTTTCACAAGGGACCACTGAATACTCTCAACAACTATTTGTAAATTAGGATTTCATCTTTCCTTTCACAAAGGATTTCAAAAGAAGTGTACAGAGACAATTACACTGCTAGAATATAATAAATCCGGCCATTGGATAATCGTGTTAACAAACTATAAGGAAAACGTGATAGCATTCCCTCTTGAGTACCTACTCCAATCACACACATACAAGGTATATTACGCTAAAAGGCAGGTTTGGGGTTTAAGCAAGCTGATTGTTGGAATCAATCCCTGATCCTCTCAATCACACACATAGACGGTATACTAAACTAAGTAGTAGTAGCCTTGGATCTAAAATCAATGCTAGAGCATTCAGTTCACAAGCATTAGATCGAAATCAAAAGTAAGATCATTCAATGTGTAAATCTATTCCTAAAGCAAACGTTCAATCCAAGTGCATGCGTCGGATCTGAAACCCGATGTAGAAAACATCTTAGAACACAGGCATACCAAACATTGGTAAATGCAACAAACAATCAGTGTTTAATCTATTCACAAAGAATACACATGCAGACATTGGTATCCCACAACATTAAATGTTTATATCTATTTGCATTAAACCAAAATCCAAGCATAGGAGACATTAATTATTTTTCTTCATTTCAACTCACGCCCACACACTAGGACATCCTATTGATGCCATTATAGTATCCTACCCACATTACACATACACACATGCTTGCATATCTTAAGTACTAGGTATTCCAGCCCAAATAAAAACCTATGGGAACTAATCCATGTTGCATATGCAAATTGTGTATGTTGAAATGTGCATGAATATATATAGAAAACCAATAAGTTGAACAATAGATAATATATACTTACCAGAACCCACAATGTTAATAAGTTTTGCGTTTGGTTTTCCTTAAATCGCAAAGATCATTCCCCTATCATCAGCGCAGAGATCAACTCTTGTGGACATTGTAGAGATAAAATCCTCATGAATCGTAGATAAAAACCCTTCATGAAGTTGCTGTGTAAATTGAACCCATTGATAGATTAATTTTAATCAGAACAATTATCAATTGCACATGCAA
Organism: Pseudotsuga menziesii; assembly: GCA_001517045.1. Classification (NCBI taxonomy): domain Eukaryota; kingdom Viridiplantae; phylum Streptophyta; class Pinopsida; order Pinales; family Pinaceae; genus Pseudotsuga; species Pseudotsuga menziesii. Next base: position 213,020 of record LPNX010230940.1, on the reverse strand, counting down.
AATCACTCACAAAAGAGACTGAATATGGAGCTGAACACTAAACTGTATAGAATAAGTGTACAATATCCAACCCTATAATAACATAGGCTACTGCATTAAATAATTACATAAGGGATTCAAATGTATGAGGAGGCAATTCGAATCTAGTTAAAAGCAGGCTTACTAAAAATAAGCAAATCCCCCATAGGTGCATAAAGTAGATTCCAAATCAGTCATGGAGCTGACGAATTGGAAAAAGAACTTAGGTAAGCTAAAGAGTGATGGAATGACAACTCATACATGCTTTTAATAGGATAAAAGAGTGGAGGATGTGTTGGAAAAAAAACTAGTCAACCTCACCTAGTCAAGCTTTCTCCATTGCCTTAAAACACTGAAAAAGCAGGCAATAAAGCAGAAAAAATAGAAGGGCGCCTAGGAGGCCAGGAATAAAGTAGATTTGATTCCTTGAGGTTTCCCAAGTGCTACATGAGTCAAAATAGGCAAGTTTGACCACTATGGATAGGTAAACGACAACTTGCATAAGGTGGGACACATGAACTAGGCAAATAAGACAAAAATGGTTAATTTAATGTATAAGGTAGCTAACTATGGGTTGATTATTCTAACACCCCCACCTTAATCCTGACTTATGAGTAATATATCAGAAAATTATAGGGCCTAGCAACAAGGCTTAGTCACCCTTTTACATACTGCATGTCCATACAACCAAGGAAAGAGGCAAAAACCACAGGGGAAAATCCTCCCTTAAGCATGGACTGTAAAACAAAATATGGAAATCTTGTCTTCACTCATGCTTCACAGCATGATCAGCAATCCCCAGTAGTGATTTTATATTGCTGAAGGTATTCTCACAAAATGCTTTGGTGAAGATAGCATCTACTTGTTCTGAATATGAACGGAAGAGTAGGTGAATGGTGCCATAATGCACAAGCTCTCTGATGTAGTGCATATGGATCTCAATGTGTTTGGTTCTCTGCTTGTGAACTGGATCATTGCAGATTCGAATGGTACTTTGGTTATCACAGTAGATGGTAGTTGAGTGCTTTGATTCAAAGCCACACTCTCCAAGTAAACCCTGCAACCATAAACATTGAGTTGTTGCATTAACAACTCCTCTGTACTCTGCTTCTGTAGATGAGAGTGCAATGGCACTCTGTTTCTTACTTGAATAGCTAATTGGCCCTTCTGCAAGCATGAACACATATCCTGATGTGGACTTTCTATCTGTGCTATCACCTGTCCAATCACTGTAAGTAAACCCAATCAAATCAAGACCATATTTAGCTTTATAGAAGATCCCATGTGTCCTTGTTCCCTGAACAAAGTTAAGGATCCTTTTGGCTGCTTTCCAATGGATCTCATGAGGCTGATCCATGAATCTAGAAGCCACACTTACTGCATAAGAAATATCAGGTCTAGTATGTGTAAGATACAACAAACATCCAATCAATTGCCTATACATTGTATTGTTTACCATAGGTGAAGAATCAACTTCTTCAAGCTTCACTCCTGAAAGGAAAGGAATATTGCTTGGCTTGCAATCCTTCACTCTAAATTTGTTCATCAAATCCAAGGCATACTTGGACTGGTGCACCTTGATTCCAAGTTTGGTTTAAGCAATCTCAAGCCCCAAGAATTGGCTTAAGAGCCCCAAATCTGTCATGGAGAAGGCTTGGTTCATTGCACCCTTCAAGGAGGCAATATCATCCCTTGAGCTTCCTGTAATGAGAAGGTCATCAACATATAACAAAATGATCATTAATGAACCATTAATTAACTTCAAATAGACATTTAGATCTGATTTGCATCAAACAAAATTTAGTGATAGCAGAAAGCTATCAATCTTGGCATACCAAGCCCCGGGGGCTTGCTTTAGCCCATACAATGACTTTCTCAACTTGCACACAAGAGATGGGTTAGTAGAAAATCCTTGAGGCTGCTACATTTATATCTCTTCAGTGATATTTCCATTCAATAAGGCACACCTTACATCCATGTGATGTACCTCCCATCGCTTTGAAGCTGCAATGGCTAAGGCTAGCCTGATGGAGTCCATATTTGCCAGTGGTGCAAAGGTCTCATTGTAATCTATGCCATAAACCTATGAGTATACCTTGGCTACCAATATAGCCTTTTTCTTCAGAGGTGAACCATCAGCAGTAAATTTGGTCTTGAACACCCACTTACACTGAACTAGCTTCCTCCCCGAGGGAAGATCCACCAGCTCCCAAGTGTTGCTCTTCTGGAGTGAGATGAACTCTTCCTTCATGGATGCTTGCCATCTTGGATCATCCACTGTATCTTCATATGTCTAAGGATATAATTCCACCATCTGATAGCATTTCTCAATAAACATAGGATCCTTCATGCACAGACCACTCTCAAATTGAGATCTAGTCCTTCTTGGGTCATTGGGATTCCCAGCTAGCTCTCCTGCTGCATGTAGTGTCTTGGCTGCCCATTTTGGCCTTGTAGGACTATTAGAATCTAAAATAAACTCATAACTATCATACATACCATAATCAGCATGTTCAACAATCTCTTCACTTACTTTCAGAGGTTCAGGTGGTGAAGAGGCTTCTCCAACTTCCACTGCTACTAGGGGTTCTTCTTGAAATTGAACACACCTTTCAATGAAGGCTTTGTTTGTGCTCAAATTTATCAGATTTTACCCTTTTGAATATTCATAGTATCCAACAAATAGACACTCTTATCTTTGGGGCTGCAAATCCTTCCTCTTTTTTGTTGGAATTCTAGCCCAAGCCCTTGAGCCAAAAATCCTGAAATGGGTCACATCTGGCTTGTGCCCACTCCATGCTTCGAAAGGAGTCATACCTTCAAGTTGTTTATGAGGAAACCTATTCTGAATATAGGCTGCATAGTTTATAGCTTCGGCCTAGTACTTTGGTGGCAAATTTTTGGCCTCGATCATGCATGTTGCCATCTCCTTCAGTGATCTGTTCTTCCTCTCTGTAACACCATTCTGCTATGGTGTGTAGGGGATAGAATGCTGCATCTGAATACCTACATCTGCACAATAATTAATAAACTCAGACTTGACATACTCACCACCATTGTCATATCTGAGGACCTTGAGTTTCCTCCCAGACTGGTTTTCAACCAAATCCTTAAAGACTTTGAAGAGGCCAAAAACTTCAGACTTGTGTTTCAGGAAGTAAACCCAACAATACCTGGAAAATTCATCTATGAAAGTCAATGCATATTTGGCCTAACTCATGGACATATGAGGGAATGGAAAGGAATCTTGTTCATTCTAAATTTGTTCATCAAATCCAAGGCATACTTGGACTGGTGCACCTTGATTCCAGGTTTGGTTTAAGCAATTTCAAGCCCCAAGAATTAGCTTAAGAGCCCCAAATCTGTCATGGAGAAGGCTTGGTTCATTGCACCCTTCAAGGAGGTAATATCATCCCTTGAGCTTCCTGTAATGAGAAGGTCATCAACATATAACAAAATGATCATTAGTGAACCATTAATTAACTTCAAATAGACATTTAGATCTGATTTGCATCAAACAAAATTTAGTGATAGCAGAAAGCTATCAATCTTGGCATACCAAGCCCCGGGGGCTTGCTTTAGCCCATACAATGACTTTCTCAACTTGCACACAAGAGATGGGTTAGTAGAAAATCCTTGAGGCTGCTACATGTATATCTCTTCAGTGATATTTCCATTCAAGAAGGCACACCTTACATCCATGTGATGTACCTCCCATCGCTTTGAAGCTGCAATGGCTAAGGCTAGCCTGATGGAGTCCATATTTGCCACTGGTGCAAAGGTCTCATTGTAATCTATGCCATAAACCTATGAGTATAACTTGGATACCAATATAGCCTTTTTCTTCAGAGCTGAACCATCAGCAGTAAATTTGGTCTTGAACACCCACTTACACTGAACTAGCTTCCTCCCCGAGGGAAGATCCACCAGCTCCCAAGTGTTGCTCTTCTGGAGTGAGATGAACTCTTCCTTCATGGATGCTTGTCATCTTGGATCATCCACTGTATATTCATATGTCTGAGGATCTAATTCCACCATCAGATAGCATTTCTCAATAAACATAGGATCCTTCATGCACAGACCACTCTCAAATTGAGATCTAGTCCTTCTTGGGTCATTGGGATTCCCAGCTAGCTCTCCTGCTGCATGTAGTGTCTTGGCTGCCCATTTTGGCCTTGTAGGACTATTAGAATCTAAAATAAACTCATAACTATCATACATACCATAATCAACATGTTCAACAATCTCTTCACTTACTTTCAGAGGTTCAGGTGGTGAAGAGGCTTCTCCAACTTCCACTGCTACTAGGGGTTCTTCTTGAAATTGAACACACCTTTCAATGAAGGCTTTGTTTGTGCTCAAATTTATCAGATTTTAACCTTTTGAATATTCATAGTATCCAACAAATAGACACTCTTATCTTTGGGGCTGCAAATCCTTCCTCTTTTTTGTTGGAATTCTAGCCCAAGCCCTTGAGCCAAAAATCCTGAAATGGGTCACATCTGGCTTGTGCCCACTCCATGCTTCGAAAGGAGTCATACCTTCAAGCTGTTTATGAGGCACCCTATTCTGAATATAGGCTACACAGTTTATAGCTTCGGCCTAGTACTTTGGTGGCAAATTTTTGGCCTCGATCATGCATGTTGCCATCTCCTTCAGTGATCTGTTCTTCCTCTCTGCAACACCATTCTGCTATGGTGTGTAGGGGATAGAATGCTGCATCTGAATACCTACATCTGCACAATAATTAATAAACTCAGACTTGACATACTCACCACCATTGTCATATCTGAGGACCTTGAGTTTCCTCCCAGACTGGTTTTCAACCAAATCCTTAAAGACTTTGAAGAGGCCAAAAAATTCAGACTTGTGTTTTAGGAAGTAAACCCAGCAATACCTGGAAAATTCATCTATGAAATTCAATGCATATTTGGCCTAACTCATGGACATATGAGGGAATGGTCCAGCAACATCACTATGGATCAACTCGAGGGGTGCAGAGGTTCTCTCATGACTAGCTCTCTCAAATTTATGCTCTGGGTGTTTTCCTGGGATACAACCTGTGGCAGACTCATTTGGAAAATTTTATCTTGGGAAACCCTATGACCATCTCTTTTTCACTAAGATCAGAAATATACTTGTAATTAAGGTGGCCAAATATTTCATGCCAAAGCTTGCTTGCCTCATTAACATGAATCAGAAGAGCAAAGGGGTTTTAGTAGGGTAGGAAGTGTGAGAACATGTATACCTTTGAAGTATGATTTGCAACTCCTTTTGCAATGACTTTACCACTTGAGATATCTATGATCTCAACTTCATCAGGGGAGAATATGACCTTCTTTGGATACCTAGTGTGAGTCATCTGATACACTGATAAGAGGTTGGAGGAAAGACCAGGAACATACAACACATTGTTGAACTGACCATGATCAAGATCAATCCTCCCTTTGCCCAAAATTTCAGTGTGCGAGTCATCTCCTAGTACTATTGATGGATCCTTCGACATGTCAAGTGAGGTGAAGGCCTCCTTGGTAGAAACCATATGTCTTGAAGCTCTAGAATCAATGATGAAACTAGGTGAGCTTGATGTGCCATCAACTAGTGCATGAACTCTCTCTCTGTCTTCTGAACTTGATCCTCCTTCCCTTTTCTTTGAGCTGTCTAGAAGGGAGATGCCATTCTTCTATAGGAGTTGGGTCAGCATGTCTATTTTATTTTTCATACAAGAGCTTTTAGTGTGATTGCCCTTATTGCAGTATGCGCACTTGCTCATTTCTCCTTTGTTTTTCTTCTTCTGGTAGTTCTTCTTGGAACCTTGTGGCTCCTCCGGAGACTTGTTCTTGTCTCTCTTTTGCTCAGGTGTCTTTTTAGCTTTCTTTTTTCCTTTTGAATCCACCTTCGAATCTCCAGCAACCAGAGCTTGGTCTTTGGAAGGTTTGATGGTGCCCATCATCACCAGCTTGTCATGTTCTTGTGTGAGAGATTCCATGAAATATGCAAGGCTAGGCATCTTCCAGGTTCGAGATGTCAAATTTGTGGCATAGAAGGTCGAAACAAAGACTAAATAGTCAAGGACAAGCTTCGAGAGTATGGCCAAGACTAGCTGATCATCCTTCTTTTCAATCCCACATTGTTTAGCTGCAAAACAAGTGCTTTGAACTTGGAGAAATAGAGTTGCAGGGATTCAAATCTATTTGGACTCAGGGAGATCAGCTCATTTTCAATTTGATGTCCCCTCATCTCATTTGTATTTCCAAAAATATCAATAAGCTTCTCCCATAATTCATTCGGTGATGTCAATCCATTAAGATGGCAAAGGAGGTCTCTGGAAATACTCAAACACAAGAGACCATAGGCCTCATCCCTCCTATTGTGCCATTTTATCTTCTCTGCAGCTGCATTGGCCTCTGCTTCTGTTGCCATAGTCACCCTGTAGAGTCCTTTCGCTCTCAACAGTATCTCAATTTCTTCTTTCCATTCAAAGAAGTTGAAGGGAGTCAAGATGATCTTCTGAGATTGATCCATAGCTCAGAAATTGTCCCGGTTGTCAATAGAAGGCTCCCAGTCACTGATGTCGAACCTGCAAAAAAATTTTGAAGGAGAGAAATCGATCTACAATGGCTCTAATACCATGTGGAAATTGAACCCAGTGATACAGTAATTTTACTCACAACAATTATCAATTGCACATGCAAAATCACTCACAAAAGAGACTGAATATGGAGCTGAACACTAAACTGTATTGAATAAGTGTACAATAGCCAATCTTGTAATAACATAGGCTACTGCATTAAATAATTACATAATGGATTCGAATGCATGAGGAGGAAATTCGAATCTATTCAAATGCAGGCTTACTAAAAATAAGCAAATCCCCCGTAGGTGCATAAAGTAGATTCCAAATCAGTCATGGAGCTCACAAATTGGCAAAAGCACTTAGGCAAGCTAAAGAGTGATGGAATGACAACTCATACATGATTTTCATAGGAGAAAA
>LPNX010230940.1:176495-205147 GCA_001517045.1 Pseudotsuga menziesii | reverse complement strand
ACAACCATAAACTCTTCATGAAAATCGCAGATAAAAACCCTTCTTGAATTCATGGAGGTAGACTCTTCAAGAAATCACGGATAGAAAACCCTTCATGAAGGTGCACGGATAGAATCTTCATGAAATCGTTGATAAAAACCATTCTTTAAGTCACAAAGATAGACTCTTCAAGAAATCACAAATAGAAAACCCTTCATGAAGGTGCAGCGATAGACTCTTCATGAAATCATTGATAAAAACCCCTCTTGAAGTCACAGAGCTGCTACACCTTAAATCGCACTGCTACCTCATTAAGTCGCAGAGCTGCCACACATTAAATCATAGAGCTACTACTCCTTAAATCACACTGCTACCTCATTAAATTGCAGAGATGCCACACATTAAATCACAGAGCTGCTACCCATTGAATCACACTACTACCTTCTTAAATCGCAGAGCTTCCACCCCTTAGTAGGCGCAGAGATTCTCTTAAGGAGCCCTTACCTCCAGAAAGACATGGCCCTGATAATTAATGCACTCCACTCCTTCTGTAATGGCTTTCACTTGCCTCTAAAATCTCTTACAAAAAAAAATTCCCATGGAATCAGTTGTGTGGTGGGTTTCAAAAAGGTCGTCGGGAGGGAAACATCCATTAAATAATATCTCTACAATGGCGGTGATCCCTCCCTTTCCAAACATACGCAATACTTTCTGTAATATAATTATGCAAAAAAAGGATACAACTGGGATATGTGTGACTCTTACACATTTTTCCAAAATAATCAGAGAATAAGTGGTTACTAGCAGCGGGCGTTGTTTCCTTTTTGGCTACTAAAAGCGATTGGAGGAAAACACGCACTTTTTCCATAAATATGCATACTTTTATCAAACTTGTTTTTTATACAAGGTAGTAATTTCCTTGCCCTTGTAGCCCTATAATAGTCAATAGGAGTATTATTGTCCTAGGGTAGGGATTTTTCCTTTATTTATGGCAAGGATTCTCTAAGCATATATATATATATATATATATATATATATGTAGAGTATAGTTTGTAAGTCTGTAATGTCCCCCAAAGTATAAACTTTGATTTTTAAGATATACTTATGACTTGTTTTTTTTTTTTAACAACTTGCTGTTAAAAAGCCTGATTGAGGAGGATTATGTGACGATTATAATAATTATTGAAAATGAAATTATTTAAGCAAGAAAGTGGAAACATCCATGTTAAATGAAGAAACAGGCATGCAACAGAATGGGACAATGTCAGGTCTAACCTCAGGGAAACTGTCATAGGTGACAGAAGTGCCTTGATGACACTGACTATTCCCTAGAAATCAATGTTTCTATTAACTCCAAGAATTCCGTGAGGAATTGGCTAAGGGGAGGAAAAAAGACCTAGGCAAAAAAAATGGCATTAAAAAGAAAAGCATATGGTGGAGGCAGGACGTTGTTTAGTATGCTGGACACTTAATTGTTTGCTGCGAGAGCACCTGGTGTGTTAGGAAAACTATGTGAATCTAACCTAAAAGGTGAAAACAGTGTTAGTCCTCCCTTTTATTGGCGTGTTTTGTTCGGATCGGGGGTGACTTGGGAAGCGTGAAGATGAACCTTAGTCTACGGTTGGGAGGAACGTGGCTATTTCCACAATATCCGGGCTCCAAAAATTCTATAGGTTCCTTTATTTATTATGAGTTTGATGAATCTCTATAAATTTTCCTGTACACTGAATGGAAAACCCATGATGTTTTGATTAATTGTCTGTTTAATAATTATGTTTTTTTTCCCCTTCATCTATAGGTCTCTAGTTTTTATGAAGGCTTAACAACCTAAAGTTATCTATGTGGTTAATTATGATTGTATTATAAGAAAGAGGGTGGTATTATTTTCCTTTACAGAGTAATGTTCGGTGCTAATGTTGTGAATACCTCTCAGATGTATGTCTTATAACGTGCACTTAAAATCATTTGGAAGATAGAAGTCTATCTAGGTGAAGGTCACTACATCGAAGGTTCTATCTTCTACCGATCTGGGTGGTTTCAGAATCAATGGTGGTGACGGTATTATCTTAAATGTGGGTACCTTATCTCCCGTGTTTAATTGGTTGGTAAAGGAATTGGGTAGAGCACGCATCCTCCCAGTAGGGAATTCGACTATGTTATAAATATTATCAATCTAGAAAAATAAATAAATAATTAAGGCACGACTATTTACATCAAAGAGTAATACAGCTATTAACAAGAAATTCAATTTACATAAGCACGAGATAGTCAACACACAGTAACTAGAAAAAACATCTGAACAGTTAAAGCCAAATCCTCTTTACAGTGGACAACATTTAGCATTTTCTTGTCTAACCCCTTTAAACATTTAAGCAGAGGAAATCTCGTAGCCCTCAAAATAAAAAGAAAATTAAAGTGCTTGAACGGATGCAAAGAAAAAGAAACTCATTCATCCATCATTTTACAAAATACTTCTAATCTATATTTCCCTTTGTACAGAGGGAAAATGGGGTCAGCATGAGACGAACTCCAAGCACAAAACCACAAGGTTGAATGCCAGGAACCCTAGTTCCAGAAATTAACTTTACCGGCAGAACTACCAAAGGGCCAGAGAGGATGACTCCTCTCATTCCCCACCCCATTATCAATGCCATGCTTTAACAGTTAAGGAAGGTGCGTAGTGGAAGTTAGACACTTCCTACCGGGTTGCTGTCGGAGTAAGCCTAGACATCTGCCATGATCTCCATTGCCTATAGACAATTTTTTAAAGGGAGTTAGTCTTTGAAGTTGTGCAATGCATGACTTCCTGGTTGAAACATGAATTTCTTCTAACTAATGGAAAAGAAAAAAAAAATCACCGCATGGTCGTAATGTCGGGAGGACTGCTTCCTTGGTTAATGGAAAATCCCTGTCTGAGAATACTTCGTAGCAGTTTGAAGATGACGAGTTTCCAGCGCCAAGGTAAAGGCAAACTATGATGTCTCTAGCCGGTGGCCTAGTCTGATACTATGGTTGAGTAGGCTGCATGGGGTTGGAAACACTTACCACCCAAGACCAAACTTTTACCCATAATAATACTCCCTACGCGTGTGTTTTCCAGACAATTAATTCAACCTGATCCCCAACTGCAACGAAAATCTCCCTTTTAATTGAGATGCTAGTATCTGGAGATAAGGGAACCAATCCCTCCCGGGACAAATTAGACCCCTTTTCTGAACAGGTACATTTTGTAAATGTAGGATCGTATGAGAACTTGTGCCTGTACAATGGAGTAAATCTCTATAAGACTAGCATGCGAGGAAATGTATCGGTTTTAAAAACCTCAAGGTGTGATTGTACTGAGATCGGGCCGAAACTCATCTCTATGAGCCACGTCATAGTTAGCCATTAAAAGCATTTGGAAGAACCTTGGATGTAGTGAACTTCAATATGAAAGGGAAAGGTGTGCTTAGTTGTCGCTCACAGAACTAATAATAAAAAAAACCATCACCCTCATCCAATCCTGGGCGATGATAGACTTGGCTTATCGAGAAGACCTTGCTAAACTCTTTTACCACTACCACGAACTTTCTGAACAGCGGCCATCTCATTATTGAAGTTGGAAAAATGAATTTTAAATGTAAAGAGTCATTAAGTGCAAAGTGTCCTGAGATTTCACTTGCAAATTAGGATGCTTAATGCGTTTAATATTAAGGGAAAAATAAAAGGTAACCGGTTAGATTCGGTAACAAGATTTTGAAACATACATACAAAGAGTATACTATACTTTGGACAAGATCCTTACATATGAATGACCTTGGGATTTTTGAGGGTATAGTGCCATTTTGTTCTAGAATTATCAGTAAGAGAAAAACTTGTCTAAGTGGGCTTCCGGTTAGTTGTTCTTTGCCCAAGCTCCGCCAAGAGTTAACAAGTGTTCTTTCGATAGTATTTTTCTTACCAATGTGTCATTTTAGACAGCCATCATCTTTTTCCAGGAACTTTTGTGCATCCCTTGAATTTTGTCTGTCATGTTGGAGGGTTCATCTGTCAAAAGGGAAGATGTTAGCCATAGCTAAGTAAGAAGTATCGTCTAAACACTATGCATTTTCCTTACTGTTGAAAACTCTTTTTATCTGTCTTTTCATGATTGATGTGAACTTTCAAGACTAAGTAGATAAAATCACAAAACTGGTAAACTTAACTCGTCCTATAGATTATTGTGTAAATAATTTGTACATGAAAGGGGATTTTGATACCAAAAAAAAAAAATTTGAGGTACACTACATATGGTATCAGAGCCAAAAGTTCAACCCTGTAGCCTAATGGGTACATCTCGTTTTATTTGCTAACTTATTTTCTAACAAACATTCTAACAAAACTACTGGAATTTTGTGTTGTGTATACTGGCAGTCTCTGAATTTTATAGGACATATCATGGCATCCTTAAATGAAAATGAGAACCATCCTAAAGACCATGTATAGGTGCCAGCAATTGCCCAACCAGAAATGGAGCATTTCGAGGCAAGTCAAGTGCTCAAAACTATGCGGCACCTAATCATCAAGATACAGAGATATAAAGCAAATAATGAATAGCTCAGAAAGGCTCAGGAAAAGTAGTAGGAAATCAATGAAATTTTGCTACAAAGTCTGCATGAGAAAATAACGGCAAGGAACCCCAAACTGAAACCAGAAAAGGCCGAGAAAGGGAAGAGAGGGTAGATAAAAAGGGGTATCTCATCTAATGAAACCCAAAATTTAGAGAACCAAGTCAAGAGGGGCAGAAAGAGAAAGGTCAACCATTTGGAAGGCGAGTTCAAAAATATTAAACCCACTAACTTTAATGGGGAATCTAATACTAGGGAAGAAGCAGAGGCATGGTTGATGGACATCAAAAAACACTTTTAGATTTACAATTATTCCAGCAACATGAAATTTCGAATGGAAGTTTACAATCTAAAAGGTAATGCTAGCATCTAGTGGCAGGACCTCAATATTTCGCATGGACTTAAGGAAAAGAATCTAGAATGGGCTGAATTCAAAAGATTGTTCAAGAAATAGTATCTATCTGAGAGTTACTATGAGAGGAAGACCAATGGATTCTATGAACTAAGGCTAGGCCAAATGACCATGGAATATGTCATCAATAAGTTCTTGGATTTGCTATGGTTCATGCCCTACATCAAGGAAGAAAAGGTGAAAGTGCAAAGGTTCCTAAGCTGTTTGCCACAGGAATACAAAGATCGAATCATGTTTGACAACCAAAAATCCTTGGATGAAGTATTGAGAAAATCCAGACTGTTTTATGAACAGTATAAACAGCGGAGTGACCCCACAAAAACTTGCAAGGATCGGAAGAAAGAGAAGTTCAACCAGCGGAAAAAGGGCTTCAAAACACCACTGTTTCAGAATATGCCGAAGAATCCCCAAAGGAATTCCTACAACCGAAATGAATAGCCACCCTCAAAAGGTGTGAAATAGACACATTTGGGGCAAAAGGGGGCTGAAGTGGCTCCTAAAGAGCCTCTAAAATGCTGAGAGTGTGGAGAACCCCACTTACATAGAAATTGTCCCCGTTACAATGGGGCAAGCAAGATGCTACACAATCTTCAAGAGGCATCTATTATTGGGGAGATTGCAAGAATTATCACAAGATTCATGCAGCCCTAGAGGATCAGCAATCAGACCACCAGTCCTCTATAGTAGAGATCGAAGCTATTATCTCTAATCATGCCCTTGCTATTCTGATAGATCCAGTTGCTACTTTAAGTTATATTACCCCGAGGATGATGGAGCTCTGCAAACTCACCAAGGTGAGGCACGCAAATCCATGGTTGGTTCAACTAGCCATAGGGGCAAAAAGGGAGGTAACTGATTATATTGCTTACTGTGAAGTTGAATTGTAGGGACATAAAACTAGAATCAATTTAAACATCTTACCCTTAGGGTCTTATGACATGATAATAGGCATGGATTGGATAGAAAGAAATAGGGTAATATTGAACTGCTTATCCAAGACTTTTACCTACATTACAGAAGACCAGATCCTTCGGACAATAAAACGCATACCCCAACCAGTCTTGGTAAGACAAATTTCTTCTATGCAGCTGAAAAAATGCTTTAGAAAGGGCTACAACCTCTATGCAGTTAGGGTTGCTCACGTGCTTCTCAACAAAAAACTGACACCCTTAAAACAGTACCCTATTCTAGATGAGTTTTCTGATGTATTTCCAGAGGAAATGCCTGAGTTACCTCCCCCACAAGAAATTGATTTCTCCATTGAGCTTTTACCCATGTCTGCACCTGTGTCAAGGGTACCTTATAGGATGAGTGTTCCCAAACTAACTGAACTGAAGATTCAGTTACAAGAACTTTTAGACAAGGGATATATAAGGCCTAGTGTGTCCCCATGGGGTGCACTGGTCTTGTTTGTTAATAAAAAGGATGGAACCTTAAGACTTTGCATTGACTACCGACAGTTAAAAAAGGTCACCATAAAAAATAAGTATCCTCTACTGAGAATAAACAATCTATTTGATCAAGTAGGGGAGGCAAGAATTGTCTCCAAGATGGACTTAGGATGTGGTTACCACCAGATTTGAATAAAGGGGGAGGACATACATAAGACTGCTTTTAGCACACGCTATGGACATTATGAATTTGTGGTGATCCCCTTTGGTTTGAAAAATGCCCCCGCCACATTCATGTGCCTCATGAATGGCATTTTTAACAAATATTTAAATCATTTTGTACTGATCTTCATTGACAATATCTTGATATATTCAAAAACAGAAGAAGAGCATCAACAACACCTACGGGTAGTACTGCAAACCTTAAGGGAGCACTAGCTATATGCCAATTTGGAAAAATGTGAGTTTTTCAAAACTGAAATCTAGTATTTGGGTCATGTTATATCCAAGGATGGAATTGCTGTAGACCCAAAAAAAATCAAAGATATATCTGATTGGCCAGTACCCAGGGATGTGACCAACATCCGGTCCTTTATGGGACTTATGGGCCATTATAGGAGATTTATAAAATATTTTTCAAGAATTCCTTACCCCATTACCTCCCTGTAGAAAAAGGGGATAAAATTCGTTTGGTCATCATAGTGTTAGGAAAGCTTTGACAAACTCAAGGAATTGCTAACCCAAGCACTGGTCCTAAAAGTAGAAGACCCCCTTAAATACTACATGGTTTGTACTGATGCCAGCCAAGAAGGAGTAGGAGGGGTTTTGTCCCAAGAAGGACATGTAGTTTGTTAGGAATCCTGTAAGTTAAAGGATCGTGAATGTAACTATGTGCTTCATGACTTGGAATTATCAGCTGTGGTGCATGCCATAAAGATGTGGCGACACTACTTCTTGGAAAAGAAATTCCTGCTGCTGACCGATAACACCGGTGTGAAAAATCTATTTACACAGTCAGGACTAAATGCCCGACAAGCAAGATGGATGGCCTTCCTCAGTGAGTTCGACTTCAAGGTAAGACACATAAAGGGTAAGTAAAACAAGGTTGCAGATGCTCTAAGTCGAAGAGTACATGGGATAAATGAGGTAATCCTGAGTTAACCCAAGAGTGACCTCTTGGACAAAGTAAAGGCAGCAAGTACTCAGGATGCTGATTATTCAAAACTGCTGAATGAATTATAGAAGACTAAGGTAAACTTAAATGGGACAGCATTTAAAATCGATCAAAAGGGTCTTATTTGGTTTAAGGATAGGTTGTAAATACCAAAAAATATAGATATTAAGCTGTTTATTTTAAATGAAATGCATAAACCCCCGTTTGCAGGTCATCCCAGTTACTGAAAAATGATAACGGATCTAAGAAAATAGTTCTTTTGGCTAGGTTTAAAATCTGATTTAGTGGATTACCTGTCTAAATGTCTAGAGTTCCATCAAATTAAAGTAGAGCATGGACATCTAGTGGGTCTATTACAACCTTTACCAGTGCCAAAATGGAAATGGGAGATAGTATCCTTAGATTTTATCACTGGTTTACCTAGAACCCAGAAACAACATGACTCCATTATGGTTGTTGTTGACAAGTTAAGAAAATCAACACATTTCATTCCAGTGAAATCGACACATAAGGCAGCAGACATTGTAGAAATATTTTTAAAGGAGATATTTCAACTGAACGGTGTGCCAAAAGTTGTGATATTGGATAGGGATGTGAAATTTACATCCAATTTTTGGAAATCATTATTTGCAAGATTAGAAACCCGGATCAATTTTAGCACCAGTTACCATCTTGAAACGGATGGGCAGATAGAACGCAGCAACCAGACCATCAAAAACATGCTAAGAATGTATGTTATGAAAAGACCCACTAAGTGGGAGTACTATCTACATCTAGTGGAGTTCTCTTATAGCAATGGCTACCAGGCCTCAGCTAAAATGAGTCCCTTCGAAATATTATATGGAAATAAATGCAATACCCCTATTAGTTGGGTTAATCCAGTGGATCGTGTGCTGATTGGACTAGAACTACTACAAGAGATGGAGCAAATAGTTTGTGAGGTACAGAAAAGTTTGAAGGCAGCTCAAGATCGACAGAAGAGCTACGCAGACTCAAACAGAGAACACAAGGAGTTTCGTGTTGGCGACCGCATATACCTATGGGTCAATCCTAAGAGGAGCTCCCTCAAGCTGAGGAGTTGTAAGAAACTAGCCCCAAGATTTTGTGGACCATTTCAAGTCCTAGAAGGAGTTGGACCCGTAGCCTATAAATTGGCTCTACCTGCACATTTAAGGGTACATAATGTTTTTCATTTTTCATTATTAGAAGAATATGTATATGATTCTGCTCACATTATCGATTGGAATGTGGTACAGGTGGAACTTGAAGGAGAGTTTCAGGTGGAACCTTCACACATTCTGGACAGGAAAGAAACAATACTTTGGAACTGAGTCATCGCTCAGGTAAAGGTGCAATGGAAGCACTTTAGCCCTGAGGAGGCGACATGGGAACTAGAAGAAGAAATGTGAATAAAGTACCCATAATTGTTTCCTAAGCCAATGGGAGAAGACTAACACTAAGGATAGTGTTTGAATAAAGGGGTGTGGATGTAATGTTCTCCAAAGTATAAACTTTGATTTTTAATATATACTTATGACTTGTTATTTTTTTTAACAACTTGTTATTAAAAAGCCTAATTGAGGAGGATTATGTGACGATTATAATAATTATTGAAAATTAAATTATTTAAGTAGGAAAGTGGAAACATCCATGTTAAATGAGGAAATAGGCATGCAACAGAACAAGACAATGTTAGGGCTAACCTCTGGGAAACTCTCATAGGTGAGAAAAGTGCCTTGATGACACTGAGTATTCTCTAGAAATCAGGGTTTCTATTAACTCCAACAATTATGTGAGGAATGGGCTGGAGGGATGAAAAAAAACCTAGGAAAAAAAATGGCATTAAAAATAGAAGCATATGGTGGAGGCAGGATGCTGCTTAGTATGTTGGACACTTAATCGTTTTCTACGAGAGCACCTAGAGTGTTAGGCAAATTGTGTGAATTAGACATGAAAGGTGAAAATTGTGTTAGATGTCTCTTCTGTTGGCATGTTCTGTTTGGCTTGGGGGTGACTTGGGAAGCATGGAGCTGAACCTTAGTCTACGGTTGGGAGGAACATGGCTGTTTCCATAGTCTCTGTGCTACAAAAATTTTACAGGTTACTTTATTTATTATGAGCTTGATGAATCTCTGTAAAGTTTCATGTACACTAAATGGAAAACCCATGATGTTTCGATTAATTGTTTGTTTAAGAATTATGTTTTTTTCCCTTCATATATAGGTCTCTTGTTTTTATGAAGGCTTAACAACCTAAATTTATCTATGTGGTTAATTTTGATTGTATTATAAGACAGAGGGTGGTATTATTTTCCTTTACAGAGTAATGTTCAGTGCTAATGTTGTGAATACCTCTCAGATGTTTGTCTTATAACTTGCACTCTGTATGTCACTTGTTCCTTTTTATAATCGTGGTGGGAGGGGTTATAGATAAGAATACCCTATACCCTGTTTTTTTCAATACCTACTTTTCTTTTATATGTAAGTGTCTGTTTTACTCAGTCACTGACTCATGGCAGGAAATCCCTTTGCCGAGCCTAGCATCTATGTGTTTTTAATTTCTGGGTTAGCACGTTGTGATAGTTTCCTGTTCAATTCCACTAAATAAAAATACCGTTCAGTCAGAAGGTTAGAGTTGGGAGAAAACTCATCTTTTTCTTTTAACGTTTGATGATTGACTACCTGACCCCCAAAAGCCAAGGTCGAAAGCTCAGGAAGAATTTTATGCAGCACTTAGTCATGTTAAGTTGCCTTATATGCCTTTACGGATTTGTTCCTATCTTTATTAGCAATAAATCTTCCATATTAAAATGTGTAAAGCGAATCCCCAAACAAAAGGAGGTTGAGGGAACACTGCTCACAATTGACCCTCACTTTGATTACCAACGTTGCACGAGTAATTTTATTCAAGCTGAACCATAATTTTTTCTATTTTTGTATGGGACCAAGAGACTGAAGGTATGAGGCGCCGGAGCCGACTGCTCTTTTCCAGCTCATGGAAGTTGCAGTGTAGGTTACCGAAAACTCCAAGGATGGTTTTTTCTTTCCTTTCACCTCAATAGAAGGCACACTGTAACCAGTAGAGGGGCCAAGGAAAACTCTCTAAGTATTTCAAAAAAAAACTTCTATCTTCTACCGATCTAAAGGGGTTATAGCATGGATGGTTTCAGAATCAATGATGGTGAAGGTATTATCTTAAATGTGAGTGCCTTATCTCCTGTGTTTAATTGGTTCATAAATGAATTGGGTAGCGCATGCGTCCTCCCACACTACTACATTTCGACCAAAAATTCGACGGCCGTATTGTCGGATTTTCGACACTTCCCTATCGCATGTACGACACTATGATTTTTTTTAAGCGTCGGTGGTTTATCGTCGGTTATCCAACATCTTTCCAATCCGTTGGTTAAGCGACACCGTATTTTACCATTGGTTAAATGTAAATAGTCGGTTATCCGACATCTAATTCATAATAAACTTTAAACGTAAGTGTCGGTTAAGCGACTATGGAGAAAACGTAAGCATCGGTTAAGCGACAGAATGGCCGTCAAAGAAAGCGATGGTAGTGAATTTTTTTTTTTTAAAATAACCTTCATGCCGTCGGTTAAGAGACGGCTATAAAATGTAAGTGTGGGTTAAGCGACATAATGTCCGTCGGTTAACCAACGATAGTGAATTTTTTTTTTTAAATAACCTTCATGCCGTCGGTTAAGAGACGGATATAAAATTTAATCGTCAGTTAAGCGATAGAATGGCCGTCGGTTAAGCGACGGTAGTCAAATTTTTTTTTTTTTATAAATAACCTCCATGCCATCGGTTAAGCGACGGCCATTACTGTTTTAAAAAAAAAATACAAATGAGTTCTTTGTATTGCATTGATTAAATGAGAGATGAAAGCCTTCTTATACACTTGCATACTAGTCAAGTCAATCCACTTAATAAATCTGGGATAGACTGACATACACACTATAGTGAAATAAGATATAAAGCATTAAACAACCTCAAATCAAATGACTTTATTAATGCCTATGTCAAACTTCTAATTCACATATTATTTTTCTGACATCTACTTTGAAAAAATTTATACAAGGTGGGTTAGCTACAATAGTCCTCAAATAACATAAGGTCTCCCAGATTATATTAGGGTCTTAAGAACATTTCCTAATTCATCATTTCATATTAGTAGTAACAGATATCGCAAGCAGTGGAGCTACAATTAGTAAGTTAAGACCTCATCAGTTCCAGACAAATGGGAGGGTTTGATGATGGCCAGAATTTATCCCTTAATGTACCCATTGAGATGGATGAGACACCAAATAACCATCAAGTCTGAGTAGGATACATTTGCACTGCATGCTAACATTCCTTGCCAAGACTGAAAATAAATCAACATTACTAATTCAGTAATCCTTTAGTATTTAACAAGAAATAGTATATGCCTTAGATTTCTTAATAAACTAGACAACAAAAGATGGAACAATACAACAGTCATAGCATACAGAAGATGTAATATCCAACAAGAAAAATCTATAAATGCAGACCATTGCAATGCAGTATGCAAACGCTACATAAATATGTCAAAATGCTAAATTTCTGACCATGTCACATATGGAAAAGCACATCATAATTGCATAGAACACTGTTATTTACAAATAGTTTTTGAATATTATCATTCCTCCATGACAGTAATAGCAGAAGAGGACAAATATAGCAACAAATATTAAATATCTAGCACCATACCTCTATCCCCAAGACTGTCAAGTGCTCTATGTTACCCCCCATATTGCATGGGTGTCCAATGGTAAACTTTATTACAAATTCAGTGAAGATGATAGGTTTATGAGTCCATGAATATCCTGGGATCCTTGATAGTATACTTTATGGGATGAATCAGATCATTCTAGGCAGCTTCACTAAGGGTTATAGAATTTCTGGGCGCTGTTAAGGGTTTTGATGATGGATACACAGGTCATTTCCTCATGAACACGCTAGTGTTTTGAGTTGGTTTGCCAGCTGCAAACATCTTTGAAGAATGTTTTCTTTTCCAATATTACTGTACTTGCACAGACAACAAAGTACTATTCCCTTTATGATCCGTTTGCAATGACATGAAACTTATTATGAAGTTTTCCAACTCATTGCGAAATCATAACATAGTTAGCACCTGGGTGTGTGGTTTGAACTTGGCGCTAATGTGGATTATCAGAGTTTTGTTTCTATGTTTCCAGCAAAAGCATTTTAGAGGCCTATTTGTTGATCTGACAGCAAGCCATGTCATGAAAACCTCAAGGAAGGGTCCTCATTGTTTTCTGGCCAGATCTGGAGAGAATGAATAGCACTATGTTATTCTCACCTTAGGATGCTTTATGGTTAAAATTTGAGGATCAACTACACATGGAGAATGCTCAGATGTTACTTTCAAGATGCAGATCGCCCCATTACATGATGTGATCAAGATAGAAATCAATACCTAATGGAATCACTTCAGCAAGATTTTCCAGAACTTGTTTTGGCAAGACTGTTTGCTTGCAGCATCATCGAGGGTATTTTTCAAGACCTGGAGAGTAATTTCTGACCACAGTTTTCCCTAAAACACCCAGCCTATCAGACCTGTGCATACATTCACCTCCAAGTGGAAGTAAATTTCCCTGATCTGGGCATAAAGACAGCACTAAGAAGCCTTGTCTCCAAATCTGGGCATATTCTGAGCATATCATGTAGTGATTTCCTGTGGTGGCAACTCTAAAAGACAGTTTTATGTGTGCCAATCGGTTGGATGAATGACTCCTATAGCATCTCTTCATGATCGAACTGAGGATGCAACATTGGTATGGTGACTATGATGGGTTCATCTTGTTGAGCAAATCAGGGAGATGTTAGAAAGAGACATCCCTATTTCATTTGGAAGTTCTTCTCATGGATTTTCATTCTTCAAATGCATTTGAGAAAATCAAAATGGCAGAGAATATTTTTTCTACCCTCAGCAATCTAAGTTGTCCTCCAGTGGAACTTAACAGCACACAATTGGTTTGCTGGTATTTGCTAATTTCAAGACTGATGTTGATTCTTCGGCACATGATTCTCCACTCTACAACCTTCCCATCCTGGTTGATGTTCAATATAAGAAATAAGTTAATACAGATTACACAAGGAGGAAATTTTCAGCTTCCCACAGGAACAGGCTATTTAGAATCATGGGTATATCAGGTGGTACAAAGTGTTATAAATGTGAATGAGGGAGTCACAGAAGGGCATGGAATGGATGATCATTACTAGCCCACATGACATTGCCTCCAGCTTGCTCAATGCACTGGCGTTCGTCGCTTCTATTTGTCTTGTGATCCTTAGAAAGAGGAATGGATTCATTTAGTATACAACAGTATCAATGGCTAATAAAATCACCATCTCAAACCATATTTTGAACAAAAATAACTAGCAGTCCTGCCCCTCTTCCATTCATATCTTGTAATAATAGAAAAGAAATGGAAAGAAAAGGCATGCATTCATGATTTGCAGAATTCCAATTAACTACTTTCATCAAAAGTTTGCATTATCTGATCAAATTGAAATAAGGAATAGTTTATTAGCATTACACATGAGTAGTGACACACATGTTGACACATCTCTTCCACCTTGGGCTGTAAAAGCACCTCACCTCTCTTGGTGCAATGAATGTGAAGAGGATACATCTTGTATCAAATATTTTCTAGCTAAGCTCAAGTTGCAGAAAACAAAACTGAGTGATATTTTGTTTGGACATGACTTGTCCTCATTCTGAAGTGTGCAAAACATAACCCAATTCTAAAAATAAGCAAGTCCCCAAATAAAATTGACCCAAAATTCAAAGTGTTAACAATACGAAGACAAAATTCTATTATAGAATGGAACAATAACATAAATCATTTTCTTGCCATTAACTTGGACAAATGTTAAAACACACTTAATATATTGATAAAGAAAAGGAGTTTCCAAAACAGATACTAAAATGCAAGCTCAGGTAAAATAAAGAAACAAATATGGTCCCAACAGCAAACCTCGTAACCACATTGGCAAAGATTTAATTGCCTATCAGTAAAGTCCATTTCTTCTGTACAAAGTGGATAGATATTTTCCCCGTCATCATTCACAAAGTCCATGCTGTGAGTAGACAAAAATATTGCGCCTCTTTACCACAATTTTCTGGAGTCAAATGTCAAGTATTATCTGTGAGTTGAACTAAAGAACCAACAAAAGATGCACCATTCTACATTTGCCTTTATGAAACTTTGAAACAACAAAATATACACTAGTTAGAGAAAGAATTGTGCAGGTGCAGAGGCACACAAGTTTTATAGCCAAGGCATAGCAGCAATGTGTTATTTTCCATCTAACACTTCCTCTCTAATTCTGTTGGCATACTGTTCAGTTTGAACTACAGTTTGTGAATTATGAGGAACTTGCCAATTATATATTGTACTTGTTGATCTCTGGAATTTGAATGATACCTTAAGTTGTATCCTTATGCAACAAGTGCACTAAAGAAGATTCATTGTTGTTTACAAAATTTGAATAAGTTTCAAAAGCAATGTACAAGGAAGTCAATATACAAAATCCGTCAAGAAGAAATGCCCTTCCACACTACTACCATGCAACAAATACAATTCTTTGCAAGAAAAATGATCCAAGGGCAGGAAATTTGAGGACATTATACAATCATCATACTTATTTTTTACATGTGGCCTGATCATGCAAGAAAGATACCTGACTAGATACAAGAGCAAATCCAAGACCAAATATCAAAACCAAGTATGTAAAAGCAAGCAATTTAAATCAACAAGATGCTTCATATGAGATTCCATCCATATGATTTTTTTCAAAAATCAACATTCCTCTTTTCTACAATAACTATAGCGTGAGGCAACAATGGATCAGTTCAAGATATTAGTTTAAGCTGTAAAACATAAACCACAAAGCAAGGTCAAATATAAAAGTTTTATGAGAATTTGGGATAAAATTAGCATGAGTGGTACACTTATATTTCAAGTAGTGTACTTCTGACTTCGATACCTGCAAATATGACATGCAAGTGATTCACCTGATTTTAGGAATGGCTTGACAAATTATAGATTTTCAATTTTTAAATCAAATTTAATGCCAGGTAATCCAAGGGTATACTGTGGATTGCACCCCTTATTACTGTACACAAGGATAGAAAAGAGCATAGAACCACTTCAAAAAAAGTTGGAAGACACGAAAAACAAAAAATGAAGGGTCTCCCCATGTAAGGCAATGCCAAGAGGACCCAGAGGTCAGGTTTCCTTGTTGGAGTGAAGTATTGTTGTGCTAAGACCCAAGAGAGAACTATTGCAGGCTCCAGGAATGAAGAAGAGAATCCTAACCAGAAGGACACCAAAGGTAAGAGGCATGAGACCTCCATTAATGGCATGGCTTCTTCTTAACCTTCTATTGCACCATTCAAAGTAGAAGCCAAGAAGGCATGGCTTTTACATGACATATTCTTATGGTTTATTGATGATAGTCTAGTTTCCATAGCCTTTTTTGATGGCTATGAAAGGACGTGATTATGGGATTCAGTGCAATTACTTGCACTTGTGCTTTGTGGAAACATTCTATTTTGTGCATGACTGATATAATGAGAGAAAGATGAATACAATCCTATCAGGGTTGTAATTTCAAATGGCGGACACCCGTCAAAATTGCAAGTAACAATGAAAATATGAAATATTTTCTGTATTTTCCTCAAGCAGATTGAATGCTCACCATATGACATTTTCAAAATGATGCAGGACTTGCCATCTACACAAACAATGCATCACTTTCTAGCCACATATGATTAGTTGATTAAAACTGCACTGCATTTTGATACATACATATGTCTATATCTAGGTGTATCTATGTGTTGATTGTCCATATCTTGTAGGCACATGGGAACCTTTTCTGAAAGGTTAAAGGTTAAATTTTACAAAGGATAGACTGATTCAATTCTTGATGCTAGCAATAAGGGCTTGGATACATCACAATATTAAGATGCATGAAAAAGCAAGGAAAAATCTTGACAAAAGGATTGTTGCATCAAATAAAGATTGCAACAAGCATTGTTACACATCCATGCCATGTCTCCCTTGTCATTTGTATCTTGATTGAGTACAAATCATCAAGGTGTGTCTCCAGTAATCTGGTATTTGTCTCAATTTGAAAGAAGTTTCTATATTTAGATCAGATATGGCTAGTTTCTATATTTAGATCAGATATGGCTATCGAGATATCAGCCAGGATCACCATTTTTAGGAAAGATGTAGATAATCTTCAATTCATAAGCAAATCCAATTTCTATATCTCCTTACTTATGTAGACAGGGAGCTCTTGTCAGGCCTATTTTTGGATCCTAGATGTAACAATTTTGATGTACATGTAACTTGATTTATAATGTAATATATGTGGAATTTTCAAAACAAAAGAACACAGTCAGTTGTGTCATGTCTACTACAAAGAAATTCCACACAAAAATCTAAAGAGTTATGGAATTCAAAGGCAGTCCTCCTTTCAAGTTTTATTTTCATACCTTCCAACTTATATTCTATGCTCTCCTTGCTATTTAGTTATACCTATAGAACTACTTTAAAATCACATGTTTTCAATTGGCTGACAAACAAGATCTAGGCTAACAATGGGTGGAATTTGTTGTAGAATGATCCTAGGAACAATCCCAACAAAGTCATGAAAAGCATACAAAATACAGGTAAAAAATTCAATGTGGATTATTTTGATGCCTTTGCACTAATATAGGTAACACATTTACCAATGACCATACACTGTTTCATTAAGGAGAAATATCATTTTTTTCTAAGTACTCCTTACATGGTTAAGAGCCAATTATAAAAGGTAAAACCTAACCATTATGGGATTATATAGAAAAAAATAATTTTCTGCCTCTTTCTTTCCATTCTTGGTAATAAGAGATGCATTTGGAGAAGTTAATTTAGACCAGACTATTATAATCATACCTAAAAAAATGTCTACCTTACTGATCTGTAAAGCAAAAATATAACACATATATGCTAATATTAAAGGTCAAAGAATCAAGAAAATGTGCCTCCTTTGATAGACTGCTTATAGAGTCTTTGATCCTTGAAGTTGGGGAAGAAAACTACATCTCCTGAGACAGTAAATGCACCTCCACCATATTCATGTACTAAGGTCCTAACATTAAATCCATCCTAGGTGATATCTTCATGTGCACCTCCTGCATCTGCAGCCTCCCTCACTAAAACTGACTGTCTGAACAAGATCCATGAAACTGTGAGTACTTGTTCCAATAAAAGGTTAGTGATGAGTAAAACTGGAAATCTTCAAATCATCTCACATATTTCAAATTGGCTGAACAAAAAGCACCAATATATATATTGCATTAATATGGAAAATAAAATAAAAATGCCAATTCTTTACCCTACCAATCATGTCTCCTAATTACTTTGCATTTTTTCATATGTATATTTTAATTTGTCAAGGATGGAAGCTATTT
Organism: Pseudotsuga menziesii; assembly: GCA_001517045.1. NCBI lineage: Eukaryota > Viridiplantae > Streptophyta > Pinopsida > Pinales > Pinaceae > Pseudotsuga > Pseudotsuga menziesii. Next base: position 187,084 of record LPNX010230940.1, on the reverse strand, counting down.
CAAATTTGTTGAAGGTACCAATTATCAGTATATTTGTCAAAATATAAAAGAAATTATACAATTTAATTGATTTTCAATTGTATCAGTTTAGGCATAGCATGTCTAAAGGTAATCCTTATCTGTAGTTTCCAACAATACTAAAGGATCTATCATAATATGCTCATTATAAGCAAGTATGATTACTTCTGTAAAAATATTTAGCATTTAGGACTACAAATTCTATTTCAAAAATCAACAAGAGAGAATGAAAGGTGAGGCATACAATAGAGAATTTCTTCAAAGCTGGAAGTTAAAGCATTCGTTAGATAAAGGGAAGGTGGTGAGTGCAGACTGATATAAGACAAGTTTAAATGGCCATACCATTAGACAAATTAATATAATGTTTTATTTTGTAAGATGTATATCCTAAGGTTGTCAACTGGGTCTAGCTTGGGTGGTTAAAAGGACAAGTTGTTATCCTCCCCACCCAGGTTCAAATCCCACTTATGATATGTTTTCCCCTTATGCGCTGATTGCGCTAGCAAGGTACCATCAATCTACTCTTACATAAGAGCTTCAAGTGGGATGAGATGTTGCTTGTTAAAAAAAATATAGATATCTAAGGAAAAGAGAAATTTTGCTCTGCTAGGGTTTTCCTACTCAATCCACGACAATGCTCTCTGTTATCCCCTTGTTTTGCAAAGGATTTCCACCTACATCTTCCAGGAAATCCATGGGGTGACCTGGGCACAAAAGAGGCAACCTGGGTTAATTTTCTTGGCTGAGAATGAATACTATGTTGAAAATTGCTCTAAAACTTACTTTTTGAAGCCATTTGTGGATGGAAGCAGCACTAAACAGTCATAAAATTACCCTAAATCAATTATGGGAAGTAAGCTCTTTCAAGTTTGGATGTGTTCTTGGCAGCGATGAAAATAGATAGATAGCTAAGGAAAAGAGCTTCAAGTGGGATGAGATGTTGCTTGTTAAAAAAAAGATAGATAGCTAAAAAAAAGAGAAATTTTGAAAATTGCTCTAAAACTCAACTTTTGAAGCCATTTGTGGATGGAAGCAGCACTAAATAGTCATAAAATTACCCTAAATCAATTACAGGAAGTAAGGAAGCAAGTTTGGATGTGTTCTTGGCAGCAGTGAAAATAGATAGATAGCTAAGGAAAAGAGCTTCCAGTGGAATGAGATGTTGCTTGTTAAAAAAAAGATAGATAGCTAAGGAAAAGAGAAATTTTCCTGCCTAAGAGATATAGGTTAACTCATGTCACAACCTCTTCATGAACCTTTCATTCAGCTCACACCAGAGGAGACTCCTCTGAAATTCAAAACTCTAAACAATATTATTCATCTTACACCATTGAATCTCTTCACTACTTATTAACGTCATCCAAAGAATATGCTGCTAAAAGTATAATATTTTAAGGCTTTTGACAACAAGCTTCAAGAAGGAAGCAGGGAAGTTGCAACATTGGTTCAAGAACTAGGGAAAAACTCAACCATATGCAATAATGCAATTTACCCAAATTGTTGCAGGAGAGGGTGCACTTGGGGTCAAAGCATCCAATTAAGGAAAATCATCATCGGACAAAAAAAATGATGTCGAATATCACCTCTATTTAACTATCAAACCCATCCACAATAGATTTTACTATCACATCAAGACCCTATTGTCAGATGATACTCATTTCTAGAATAATTATTATAAACCCAATCTATTGGAATGAACAGTGCAACCAAAACTTTTCTAATTTTTAGATATGAACTGTTGAGCGATATTGATTATGCTAAACAATATTGACAGTGGGTCTTCCAAAAACTGGCTGTTTTGAAAAACCTCTTTAGGTTGGGTAATATTAAATAAAAACCATATTATCAATGTCCCACAAACCTACCTACCCCACCAAATCAAGGACTTGGACATCTTCATTGTGAGAAGGAACAGTTCTCAAAATAAACCTTATGAATGCTCTGTTAGTAGACCCCATGTTATGACAGCATTAAAGTAGAAGTCAGCACATGATGCAACAAGGATGTCCACCTTAAGCCAACTGTGATCCATGCTTTTCCTATTGAACATATCATACCTCTAACAGGCTTCAAAGTATCATCCACTAATATTCATCATCGCTTTGTGTATTCTACTATATATTCTATCCTTGTGATGCACCATTGCAGCTTGACAACGACTACTAACTTTGTGAAAAAAACATTGCAAATTACTTATATACCACTGTTGGAGACCAATCGCTTCCTTCAACACTTCCTTTAAAATAAACTTGCAGAGTAACTTATGCACTTTGACTCGGATCTCTGTGGAAGAAGATCTTTCTAGAACAAATCTACAAATGTCCTAGCAGATATGATCACACAACTAGGTTGACCAACTTTGACACCCATGAATATTTGACAGTATTGTCATGTTGGAGGCTATTTTTCAACAAGGTAGCAATGCTTCTCAAGTCACTTTCCAAAATCTTATGTTAAACATATGAAATGAAAAACCTACATTCGAGGTGGAACCTCCTCATGTGAAGACATATTCCTTTATGTTTTGTGAAGAACAATACACATTTTAAACATCAATGCATTTATACAACTAACAGTTTGGCCACATTGCATGGTAAAAATAAGAATCTGTTAAACATAAACAACAATTTGGACAAACTATTACAACTTGATGAAGAAGTCTTCTAATACCCATCCTATGGACATGCGTTTGCACCTTCTTGCACAACTCCTTGTTTAAATCTTATGCACCCTTGACCCGGTCCCTGTCTTGAACTTACTGACAACCATCCTCGGGTCTTGCTCAGTTCAATAAGGCTTTGAGTGAGTTCACTGCTATGCCACAAAATGTGGATAACATGGTTGATGGCAAGTGTTCATGAGTTTAAACTTTATAGCAACCAATAATCACAGGGATACATGGATTGTTGCAATTGCTACAGCTGCATAGAATTTTGCTCTTGAAATTCTTGCAAATCAAATTCAAGGAACAAATAATTCCATGGACTAACTGACCTTTCAACACAATAGTTGTTTTCACCCTCGAAGGAAAACCTATAGTTATTTTCAGGGCATTCGTTGTATTTTCTTTGAGAAATACAATTTAACCAAGATTGGAAGTAGATCCAAAGGTCACTGATGATCGTGGTTGACGATAGCCATGGTGTAATTGCAAAATACTTCAAATATATATTATACAAAGACTTTGAACCTATATTGTTGAAAAATGAGAACAATATGCATTAGGTCACCTAGAAGGTTTAATAGTATTCCTTCAAGTACTACGTCACTGCCCAATTGACAAGACCCCTATGAATTGCTCTATGGCTTCTTATGTTGTTATGAATATAGCAATGAATGGATTATATGCATAATGTGTGTTGGAATACCATAAACAAACTTAAAAACAAAATATCATGCATAAATCTTATATTGGTTATAATAAATACTAAATAGGATCCAAATTCCGACTGAAATTTAAAAAGATGGTTCATGGTAGCTGTATGTCTATCAAAGGGAAGATGATGGATCTATCTATTGAGGACAGAGGATGATTGTGAATGTTTAAGTATGCTACCGCATTGACATGTAATGGCTCATTGTGAAGAACCTATCTTTGGATAGTGAATCTTCTTAAGGAAATCAACTTTCTACTATTGTATTTGTAAGACCGTTCTTTCAACTTTCTACTACTGTATTTGTAATACCATCATGTTAGCTGAAACTTCCTCAATCCAAAATTTCCAAAACAGAAAAGTGGCCATCGATCAGCCGGAAATCAAATCAAGCCTGCAGTTTGTTTGAACCATTCTATTTTTTTTGAATGTGTTTTGCACTGTGACATCCTTTTAGTTTTAAATTATACAGTATCCTTCGATCGGTTAAAGAGGCACAGTTGTAAAAAAATATTCCTAAGAAATTACAGATTTCTGTATACTGATCAGTTGACATTGTAGACTGGAAATTTTGATTTGCAATACCTAAAACCATGGATCAAACAATATAAAATTCCTTCAAAATTTTGAAAACTAGAAAGGGAAATTATTGGGAGTTTGATGACCCAAATCCCTAAATTAAAAATTCCAGGAAAGTTTTAGCTTCTTAAAATCCAGGGACTGAAATGCTATAGAATGGCAGGGTGCTATTAGATTACAAATAAAATGGATTAACATAAGGAGGCAATACAAAGCAGACAATTAAAATAACACACATGGATTAACATACTTACCGGTTCCATGATATTAAACAAGCAATTCATAATAGGCGAGAAAAATTGAAGCTAAAAGAAACACCTAATTAACTCATATAAAAAATTACAAGCTAAGATGTAACTCCAAGAATATAGCCTCTATAATGGAAGGGATAGCTACGTACCTTTCCCACTTAATCTTAACTGGATACAAATACCTTAGCTTGGAAAAGTTTGGTCAATGCCTCAACATGTAGACTTTGAAGATATTCCAAACCAAAAATCTCCAGCCCATCAAGATTCTCACTCTGCAGTATAAAGAAAATGCATGTCTATAGTTAGCTGGAAGAAAGAAACAACGTATCTGGTCATAAGAAAGAAACATTGTAATAATGCATGCATTTTACCTTATTGAGCTCCTCCTTTTTTTGAGAATAGTTTAATATTCTCTACTAAACAGGGCCAACCACGTGAATGTGGAAGCTCATATGGCCCCTCCCCCGCCTCACATCACTCTCAATTCCCCATACCAAATGCACGTGCTTGGAAATAAGTGATATTTTTTGCGAACATCGTGAGTTTCTTGTCTTAAAGGAATTACCTGCATTCGATCATGATTAACTAGTTTATAGCATTCATTAATTAACTCATTCATTCATTCATACATAGAAAAAAATAAATAGTTGAAGACATTACTCCATAATATCAAAAATAATATCCGAGGACAATGCATAAAAAAATAATGTAATAGTGTACTTGTTACAATCACTACTTTTTTTGGTGCTTTTTTCTCTCCACATATTCTCTAAGTGTGACATCCTCTTCTACCAATTGTTTTTTGTTTCCTATGCCCTCTATAGTTGTCTGTGATCTTGTTTGTCGATGGGTCGTGTGCTCATGACGTGTATGTGGCTGCTGTAAGGTGCCAGGATGTACTGGAAAAATGAAGAAATATTGATTACTTGACGTTTTTTTATTATTATCACTGTAAGTCCTTCATTAAGAAAAAAACATTAGAGCAGTGCTTTGTACCTGGAAACCCATGGGTGACATGAATTTCATGCATTTGATCTTCTGATGCTGCCTCAAGTTGCACATGAAGACCCTCTGCATTAAAACATCAACACTTACAACAATATAGTATTTCCAATTTAATATTTGAGACTTTAATCCATACTAGTTTTTTTTTAACACAGGAATATTTATTACCTGGATTTCGATCAACATGAACTCCAATATCTCTTTCTCCTCCATCCTTCGCATTTTCTCTACTTTTGTTGCATGGCTTAACACAAAGAGACTGAATATTTTATGTACTAGTTTATTAATCAATATAAAACACAATGAATCAATATTAAATAGAATTTGTTTATTGTAGTTACTTGTTTGCAGGATGGATCACTAGAATACTTTGCTTGGCTACCACAGCTGCTTCTTCGATGTTCAACAACACCTATAAACCCGCGTTGGTAGCCGATCCTCATGTCTTCCTCCGTTGGCAAATCATGGAATCTTTGAGCCTGTAATTTTCAATTAGATCATCATTGTTGTTGTTATATCATCATGAAACAATTTTAAATGCAATCTATAATTTCTATACAATAAAATAATTATTGATCATACTTACAATTCGTGCTTGCAGGTTGGAATATCCACCAGGGCCAAGCTTGTGTTGCCCATGTTTTTCTATTCTTGATTGGGTGGCCTTTGACGTATCTGGTACCCTATAAAAGTAATTTAAAATACTTTAAACATTGCAAAAAAACGGAAAATAAAGTGTAATAAACATATAATTGCATTGCCAGAAGTATTGCATACCTTCTAGCTGACTCGGGTACTAGCTTGCTCGCTATTTTCGCAGCTTTCTCCCTTGCATCATCCAGCAAGCCTTTCCACTCTCTTGTTGGAATCATCGGAGGGTGCTCATACTTTGGATTAATTGCTAAGTTGTTCCGATATCCCTCCCATACATAATGTAAATGTTGGCCAGCTTTTTCGAGAACCTTTTTTCGGTTGAAGGTTTCAGCACCAGAAAACCCAACCAAGCGAGCAATAAGCTCATCTTTCAAAACTTTACTCTGCCAGTTCCACCATGTGTGGATAGTCGGCCCAAATAGCTCTAAAGACCAATCATTAAGATGTTTATAAAAGACATCATTTCCTACAAAAACGAGTATGTGTTAATTAGTGTAAAAAGAATGATGCATAATTGCATTCCAATAAAATTATAATATATAGTTAAAAAAAATTGTAAATAGTACCTGGAATCTTCTCCATCTTGTAGGGAATGAGATCTTCGTCCACCAAAAAATTAGTCTCAAATGTTCCCGTACTAGTGACATGGAAAGATCCAGCAAATGCTGGGACGGCAGCATCAAAGTCATTCTCTTCTCCATGTACCGGCCCCTGATCCTCGCCAGCACTCTCATGCCCCTGATCCTCGTTGGCACTCTCATGTTCCATCTGGGGTGTCTCATTTTTTGTTTCCAACTGGCCAGACGACAATGATACATGATCAGTGGCGAAGGGGGTGTCATGCTCAATGGTATCAGCATGCCTCTCACCAGGAAAAAAATATTCCTGTAGAAACAAATAATATTTTAGTTACTCGTATACGAATAGGAAAAAAAAATTCCATTTGGAATAGACTTATAATTAAAGAGTTTACAACTTACATCCAAGCGCTTTACTTTAAGCAACACACGATCTATCTTTGCTTGAGTCTCATCCTGCATCATTTGCAGATCCGATATAAGCAGATTGACGACCTCCTGATTTAATTTTCTTTTTTCTTTTTGAACTGCATCCTAGATATTCTTTGAATTCTTGAGGTCAACATTGTCAAGAATTTGCCCCAAATCCATATCCTTCGGATCCGTCTATAGATAAGTATCATCCGACATAAAAATAGAAAACATTAATATCAATTTGAAATCATTAATATAATTAGATAACATAAATATGTATAAATACAGTTTCTAAAATTCACAACGTGCTATATACTTGCTCATGACCCAATGAGCATGGCATGCTAACATATGTCGACATATCATCTATCATGGAGCTCTTGCCTCGACCCTCATCCTACAAACAAAATATTGACCATGTTGACATCATAATTAAACAAATGTACTTTCTAAAGAAGTAGGTAAGTAAAAATGTGGTATATATACCTGTTGCCTGTAGGGGGGTGTCGGCCTCCCAGGCTCCATTGGGGACTTTCCCCGATCAACTGACTGCAACAAAGTAATTAAAAACATAAATTTCGAACTGAAATGAATACACTGGGAAAATCTTATTTAAAAACATATTTAAATATTGACCACGTTGATATCATAATTAAACAAATGTACTTTCTAAGGAAGCAGGTAAGTAAAAATGTGGTATATATACCTGTCGCCTATAGGGGGGTGTCGGCCTCTTAGGCTCCATTAGGGAGTTGCCCCGATCAGCTGACTGCAACAAAAAGTAGTTAAAAACATTAATTTCAAACTGAAACCAATACATGGGGAACTTACCCAAGAGATGGCGCATTCCATGGGTTGGTGAACTTTTATAAGAGAATCATTAGAAATTTTGGTGGTGTAAGTGCACCCTTGACTGATTGCACAAGAGGGAAATTCTTTACTTGGACAAACGCAGCTGCTGTGAGTTTTGAATAACTCGAAAGGAGGGTTATGGAAGTGCCAACTCTTACCATGCCAGACTTTGAGAAACTCTTTATAGTTGACTGTGATGCTTGATGGGTAGCTATTGGAGGAGTATTATGCCAAGATGGTAAACCTGTGGCCTTTTTCAGTGAGAAATTAAACAAAGCTAAAAAGAAGTATACCATTTATAATATGAAATTCTCTGCATTGTTACAAGCCTTAAAATATTGGAGGCATTATATGCTACATAAGGAATTATTTTTTATGATGGATAATCAAACCTTGAACAACATAAATTTCCAAAGTAAGTTGTCCCACAAACATGCCAAATGGGCTTCATTTTTGCAAGCATACACATTTTTTTTGCAGCATGGAAGTGGTAAAATCATTGTAGTTGTTGATTCCTAGTAGAAAGTGTGTCTGCTGGCTGTTGTAATGAGTGATGAACTGGTTGTCTTTTTGAAGCAATGAAGAGTGAATATGCCAATGATTCATATTTTGGCAGCATTGATGCAATTCCAAGTATACAATACCATGCTGGCTTGTATTCAATTGAAGACTTTTTATTAATAGATGGATTTTTATTTAAGGGTTCTCAGCTTTGTATTCCCCTTGGATCAAGGCAATAAAATATTGTGAGAGAGATGCACTTGAATGGTTTGGGAGATCACTTTGGAAGGGATAAGACTTTTGGATTAGTGAATGAGAAGTATCCCCAAGGTAACTACAAGAAGTTACAACCCAAGAAAATTGGGCTTTGCAAAATTATGAAGAAAATAATTGGGAATCCTTATTTGATTGAGCTGTCTGAGAACATAGACATCAGTCCTATTTTTAATGCTACTGACCTTCATTCACACTCAGCTGGGACAAATGATGACTAGATGAATGAGCAGAATGAGAATGAAAACAACAACTGGACCAAACACTTGCTAAAGAAGAAAAGGGATTAAGTTGAATGAGTGTTAGATACCATATTGGCTGCCACACAATCGAGGTCATAGAAACCGTATCTTGTTAAGTGGGAAGGCCTGCTGAATTCCTACAGCACTTGGAATATAGAGGTTAACTTGCTCAAGTACAGTTGAGCAACCACACCCTATGACGTTGAACCAAGAGTTTCAAAATTTCTAAAATAATAGGAGGAGGACGCGGAGCATCTTTAATGGACTTCTTCCACATTTCAATAGTTTTTTTTTTTTCTACTTGGTATTTTTAGGGATATTTCTTCCTAAAAATAATCCTATATTCAATTGCCCTGTTTGGGGTCATGGAAAAGAGGGCAGTTAAAATTCTTAGGAGGAGGTGAGAAAAAAAAGAACTATGGGTAGCGTAGCAGCAGAGTTGTAACTAGGTGCAGATTCTGGTAATCTTTTATTGGTTTTTATTGCTTTTCATGTATGTAATCCAAGTGTGGATTTAATAAGGAAGACTATTATTAATATTCTGTCATTTGAGAAATCTTGATGTCTCTAATATATATTCAGTCTGTACTGTGTTTGCACTGTCCAGGTTCTCTATTTTAGTGCCAATACATTTGCGGGTTTAAATATTTATTCAAGGTGTTGCTCTGCATATCTAGGAAAAGATTATATGCATACATGTGGACAATTTTGAGAAATAATTTGTCGCAGATTGGAGGTTTTATGCATCACTATCTGAACTGTCATCCGGTTACAAGGACCTATGTTGAAGAATCAACTAACATCATTAAATCTATCTATTTATCTAATTACTATAAATATGTATCAAAATAGAGAAATAGGGTTCAGGCTTGTGATGATATTGTATGATGGTTTAGTTGAAGGCCCTACTAGGGTTTTGGCGAGATGATTAAGAGATTGCTGTAAGATGTATGATGGTGATCTTTTTATGATAATAATACTATTGACTGCTGGTTTGGTTCCCCCTTTCAATCATTGTGCATGGTGATGTGATAAATGTGTTCTCTTTCTTCCTTGTAATGTGAATGTATGCATTAGGATTTATTGATGTATTTCTCTTTCATATTATAAATCCATTCCTGTAATTCTTAATAATATCTTAGGTGTGAAACTCTACCCCTTCAGGGTATTAAATATTCTGATATTCTTAGGTTCTCTCTTGTTGGCTTGAAGTATGAACCTAGCGTCATTATAGAGCACGAACAAATAATCACTGCCAGCTTGGAATTTCTTATTATAGATGCAAATAGACTTTCAAAGAATTGAAAGGAAGAAACTTCTGAAATCTCCATTTCATTCTTTGTTCAACACATAACTCCCTTGGTTTTGGGTATTAATTTTGTTCAGTACTTAAGACAAGTGATCTTGCATCAAGAAAATTTCTAATTTATACTGCTTAAACACAAATTCATTATACTGCTTAAAGCCTACAGAGTGTTTTCCAGCCATACCTTAAAGGGAGAATGATCCAGCAAAAACTCACAGATTCAATGGCTTCAAACTTACCCCAAATCCTCCGCCTCCACCAGCGATTCTGTGACCTATAGCTGCTCTTCTTCTTGCCTGCGCGCTCTTGGGAAACTATTTCTAACCAAACCTATACCCACACCCAGGAAAATATCGTTGCAAAGGACAAAGGGGCAAGATAAATATCATTGTATCGTCTCCTCTATGGCCCCTCTCCTCTACTACCCCTCTCCTCTATGACCCGTCTCCTCTGCATAGTCGGGCTTCAACCCCTTGCTCCAAATTCGGGGCTTTGAGCATGCAGGTGATCAACAATTGCAAACTGGGTGAGTGCGGGAGCGA
>LPNX010230940.1:34318-175040 GCA_001517045.1 Pseudotsuga menziesii | reverse complement strand
CTTCCTCTACAATATTATACTTTACCGGCCTTCCTCTTGGATCATGTCTAATAACAAATGACCAACCCTGTCTACCAGGAACTTCTGAGTAAAATACCTGTTGACATCGACTTGGAAGAACATAGGGCTCTGACGTTCGTGACTCAAGAGACCTTGTATTGACCGTGGTAAATCCATTAGCATGTTCAATAATAGTTCTATCATGATCAAATCGATTCAATCATAGATTGTACCATTTCACAACAAAAAGAATTATTTTGAATGATTTAAAGTCACAGTCAAGGATATCTTCCAAATATCGATAATATCGATTTTTTGACAATTCTGGATGTCTGTCGCTTCTAGATGAAATGTTAGTGACCTCAAAGACTGCACTTATCCCAGAATCACATGTTTTCTTTGTTTCATCCAACTTTTTAATGCCATATTTACGACCGTTGCACCACATAGTCTTGTGGTGTTTTACCTGCAATTAATAGTAAGTATTTTATGTTCTTAAAGTATGCAAATAAAATAAAATTCATTAATATGAACATGAATATCGACGTAATTGAAAATATTATGGATTATATTTTTAATATCATGCTTACCTGTTTATCTTTTAAACCATATGCTAAATCGATTTCCCTTTCTATTAGATTGCCATCTCCATTGCGATGTGCTTCTTTAACCAATGAAGCCACACATTCCCATGATAGTCCTCGACTAGATTGATTACATCATTCAATCCATACCTTCATCCAATCAAGATTGTTTGCGACACACAAATGTAGTGCATCCCACTTGCGACCAACTGCATGAAAATAAAATTACATAAATCAACTCAGAAATTTATAATTACTTAACGCAGTGTAACATTATAAATATTAATGATGCATATCATTAATGAATATAAAAAATGAAATAATTATGTACGATATTATTAAAATGTATTAACATTAATATTAATCTATAACACCATATAATAATTACCTTTGACCTTCCTCAATTTACCTTTCCCCATCGGGTACTCTCCTTCTAATTTCTTAGTGGAGTTTGGATCACCAATGCATCGATCTAATTCTGTCTTAATAAACGTCAACCCTGGAAGATATTCAACAATATACACCATGTCCTGAAATACCATATATCCCTCCATCATAGAACCCTCTGGACGTGCTCTTTGTCTAACTAAAGCCTTCATAAATTTCAAGTGCCTCTCAACCATCCACATGGACCTTGCATGTATAGGTCCACACAATTCAATCTCCTCAACTTGGTGTATGAGGTAGCATTCTTGTGCATTGAAAAATGTCGAAGGTAGAAATCTCTGCATTGACACATTAAATGAGGAATTTCTCTCTTCCAATACTTTATATCTTCTTTTTGGATTTATTTAGATGACAACCATCTACATGTAAAGCAAGAAAATAATGATATCATTTAATGACAAAAATTTAACATTGTAGTACAAATCTACATGATTGACTAAAACAAATGTCAATTCATATAAGTTATACAACGAATTAAACAAATTACATGATGATGCATGAAAAATATTGTTTCTAATTACCTCATGTATTTTCCAAGATCATATATGACCTATTTGACATTATTGTCAAAGTTGTCTAGGAGAGATACAGGTAGAACATACTGTACCAATGAACACGTCTCATCAATATATTTTTCAAAATTAAGAAAAAAAGTAAACCAAAAACATGCAGTATTCTAATATACCAATATATATACCAGACATATAATTACCTTAATGAAGATATGCCAATCATGCGTTTTTACCCCGCCAAAATCACCTTTCCTTCTTAAGATATTCTTTATGTTCGAACAAAATCCTGTGGGAAATTTCATTTTTTGTATCACTTCTTTTACCGCATTGCTTTGTTGCTCAGTCAATAACCATGGAAGTGACCTTATATTAATTTGGTCTCCATCGTTGTTTAAATGTTCAATGATATCTTTCATTGCATGATTGGATTCATGAATGTCATTGCAAATTTTGACAATTTTTTCTTTGTCACTCCTTCCGTCTAATATTCACCATAGTGTTTCAGCTACATTCTTTCCGATATACATTGTATCAAACAAATGAAGAACTAGTAAGTGCTCATAGTAACGCAACCTACTAAATTGTTTGGGATAACTTTTCATTCCTTGTAGAAGCCCATTTACACCTTCATGATGTTCATGCAGACCATCAGTAATCAATATATAAGTTAAATAGATTAAAATGTCATATATTACAGTAAAAAAAATTAATATAATCCAAAATAAAACATTAAAAAGTGCATATAAGAGATGATCAATATGAATATATAAGATAGACAAATTGAATCGTACCTTGACGATTTCTATTATATTGCAACTTCCATATGTGAGGTGTCATTCTTTGTGGTTTTAATGTGGTCTCCTCTTTCCCATTAAAAAGTTGTTTTTCGATAGTTCGATACCTATGATTCTTAGAGAGGAAGTGCCTATACTCATCAAACACTTCCTTTGAAAAACTCTTTGAATGACGAGATTTCATCTTGGGACCACAAACTGGACATGCAAATTTTCCCTTTGTTTGAAGACCACAAAAATGTGTTATCCGTGGAGCATCGTGAATTGTCCAGGAAAGCATTCCATGGAATTGAAATTCCCTTTGCCCTGCTGGTCTAGAGACATCATACATAGTGACACCATTCCATAGCTTAAGTATTTCATCAATAATAGGCTCGATATATACATTCATATCTTTAACTATGTACTTACCTAAAAGAAAACAACAAATACAATACATATAAGTAAATGAAATATATATATGACATGAATATACAACAATATTGATCTTCATGACAAATTAAATACTAATGCATTAAAAAAACATTGTTCTAAAGTACAAAGTATACCTGGAACAATCATTGCCAACATTATATGCTCCCTCTTTATTGACATCCATGGAGGAATGTTATTGTTGATAACAAAAACAGGCCAGACCGAGCAAGTAGATCTCATATCTTTAAATGGATTGACACCATCCACTGCCAAAGAAAGTCTAGCATTACGAGGTTCTTCTTTAAAGTGTGGCCATTTTTCCTCCATGTTTGTAAATGCAGAACCATCTGTGGGTATTCGAAGAATACCATCTCCACTTCTATTCCGTGCATGATAATCCATAAATTGTGCTATGTTTTTGCACCTAAACAGTCATTGCAAGCGTGGAATAATAAGAATATAACGAAGAACCTTACGAGACACCTTTTTGGTTACTTGATCTATTTGGTATCTACTGCTATGACATATAGGGCATTCTGTTGCAAACTCATACTGATTATAATATAAAATATGATCATTAGGACATGCATCAATTGCTTGATAGTCCACTCCAAGACATTTCATGATATTTTTTAAATCTCGGTATGTGTGAGGTAATTTATTTGATGGAAGTAACAAATATTCACCTATCAAGCTGTTACAACAAATTTTAAAAAAATGGTTAATATAAATATTTGAAGAGCATAATATTAACGACAACAAATACATCCTTATTATTTTTATGATGAAGTACGTATACCAATACAAATACTATAGCAACATAAATCAAATCATATATATGCGATCGATGAAACATATAATCACATGCGTACCTTAACACCATCATGATGGCTATGTTTGAAAAACCATTCATAACCTTCAAGTTCATTATCAGCAACACAGCAGAGAGAACACTTATGCAGGAGCCTTCGAAAAGTGGTTCGTCTGCCTTCTCAAGTGTAGGTAAATCATGAAGATCTTCAAAGTCATCAATTGGCGGTGCATGATGTTGATCATCATCCATTCTAACATTAAATGCATCATTGATTAATGTATTTGCACCATCATCCTCAATTATGTTATTGTCATGATCATCATCTAATTCCATATCATCATTAACTTGATCATGATCAGTATTCGCAGGACCTGCATATTGACGTTCCTCCTGTGCTAGTTGTTCCCCAATTACCACATTCTCCATGTTCGGAACAGACCTAGGAGGCCCTTGCTTTATGATTACAATTATAACATCAAACAAAGAATGTTAGTCATGTCGATTAAGTAACAAAAATAAAAATGATACAATATACAATTACAAAAAATCTCAATATAAAGACCGCATGATATATAATCATGAATTATATTGACTTACCAATGGATGATATTCATGCACCCCCTCAACATGTCCATGTTATATACAATGTTTTTTAGCTATTGTGATTAGTAACCTTCTCTTATTAAAGCCCCTACATCGACTGCAAGGACAATAACATTTTCCATCACGCCTTCTTTCCACTCCATCCCACAACCTAGCAAGCAATTGTCGATTTTGTTCTGGATCTTGATGACATGTAACATTATTGTTACTTGGAATTTTATTACTCAAACCCTAAGAACAAAGTATGAGCAAACCCAAGTATATGATGAGTCTTCTTTTCCACAAGGGTTAGAACCAAATCCACATAAGTCAACCCTAACTCAAGAGTACAATACCAAGTATATAATGAGTCTTCTTTTCCACAAGAGTTAAATCCAAATCCAAAAGAGAAAACCCTAAGTGAGGGTAAACCCTAACTCAAGACAAAGCCAAGTATATGATGAATCTTCTTTTCCACAACAGTCAAAGCCAAATCCCTAGCAAACCCTAATTAGTGAGGGTAAACTGGCCTAAGTCAAGACAAAACCAAGTATATCATGATGAATCTTCTTTTCCACAAGAGTTAAAGCCAAATCCACAAGAGCAAACCCTAAGTGAGGGTAAATCCTAACTCAAGATAAAACCAAGTATATGATGAATCTTCTTTTCCACAATAGTCAAATCCAAATCCACAACTAGAGCAAAACCTTATAAGTGAGGGTAAACCCTAACTCAAGACAAAACCAAGTATATGATGAATCTTCTTTTCCACAAGAGTCAAAGACAAATCCACAAGGGCAAACCATAAATCAAGACAAAACCAAGTATATGATGAATTTTCTTTTCCACAAGAGTCAAAGCCAAATCCACAAGAGAAAACCCTAAGTGAGGGTATACAACCCTAACACAAGAGAACAAAGTTTCTCCAAGAAAGATTTACCAAGAATAAACCAATTACAAATTAACCAAGAGATACTTCAAGAGAGAAGTCACCAAAGAGCAAGACCAAAATCCAAGACCAAGTGGGAAGATCCCCACAAAATCACAAGGCCAAAAACCAAACCCTAAACCAAGAAATTAACCAAGAGATACTTCAAGAGAGAAGTCACTAAAGAGCAAGACCAAAATCCAAGACCAACTGGGAAGATCCCCACAAAGGAAGAAGGCCAAAAACCAAACCCTAAACCAAGAAATTATTAACCAAGAGATGCTTTAAGAGAGAAGTCACCAAAGAGCAAGACCAAAATCCAAGACCAAGTGGGAGGCTCCCCACAAAAGCATAAGGCCAAAAAACAAACCCTTAGGAATTTCGCATTTCTTGTCCAAGAGATATGTGCAAGAGTGAGTGTGTGAGATAATGAACCTAGGCCTACATATATTTATATGAGTGTGTGTAGGAAATGAACCAATGCGTCAGATATGCGACGGCGATTTCCATGTTAAATAATTGACCATTTAAGTGTATTTATTTAAATAATTAACCAATTTGAGGTGCCGTCGGTTAAGCGATGCTTATGAGACTAGCTTTCGCTTAAGCGACGCTTATGGCCACATTTCCCAAAAAAAAAATTATCCTTGTGATTTTTGGTAAGTTTAAAAAAAGAAATCCACGCGCCGTCGGATTTTTCCGTCAGATTTTGGATCGAAATGTAGTAGTGCCATTAGAGAATCCAACTACGTTATAAAGATTATCAATCTAGAAAAAATAAATAAATAAAGAAGGCACGACTATTTACATCAGAGAGTAATACAACTGTTAACAATAAATTCAGTTTACGTAAGCACGAGACAGTCAACACACAGTAAACAGAAAAAACATCTAAACAGTTAAATCCAAATCCTCTTTACAGTGCACAACCTTTAGCATTTGCTTGTCAAACCCCTTTAAAAATTTAAGCAGAAAAAATCCTGTAGCCCTCAAAATAGAAAGAGAATTAAAGTGCTTGATAGGACGCAAAGAAAAAGAAACTTGTTCATCCATCATTTTACAAAATACTTCGAATCTAGATTTCCCTTTGTACAGAGGGCAAATACAGTCAACATGAGAAGAACTCCAACCACAAAACCACGAGGTTGAATGCTAGGAACCTTAGTTCCAGAAATTAACTTTATCAGCAGAACTGCCGAAAGACTGGAGAGGAGGACTCCTCTAATTCCCCACCCCATTCTTGATGCCGAGCTTTAACAGTTATGGAAGGTGCTTAGTGCAAGTCAGACACTTCTTACCGGGTTTCCGTCGAAGTAAGCCTAGACATCTGCCACGATCTCCATTACCTGTAGAAAAATTTTCAAAGGAAGTTAGTCTTTGAAGTTGTGCAATGCATGACTTCCTGGTTGAAACATGAATTTCTGCTAGCTAATGGAAAAGGAAAAAAAACTCATCGCATGGTTGTAACGTCTAGAGGAATGCTTCCTTGGTTAACGAAAATTCCTTGTCCAAGAATACTTTGTAGTAGTTTGAAGATGACAGTTTTCCAGCCCCAATGTAAAGGCAACTTGTGATGTCTCTGGCCGGTGGCCTGGTCTGATGCTATGGTTGAGCAGGTTGCGTAGGGTTGGAAACACTTACCACCCAAGACCAAAATTTTACCTACAATAATACTTCCTGCGCGTGTGTTTCCTGGATGATTAATTCAACCTGATCCCCGACTGTAATGAAAATATCCCTTTTAATTGAGATGCCAATACCTCCCGGGAAAACTTAGACCCCTTTTCCGAATAGGTAGATTTAGTAAATGCAGGATCGTATGAGAATTTGTGCATGTACAACAAAGTAAATATTGATAATACCAGCATTCCAGGAAATGTATGGGTTTTAAAAACCTCGAGGTGTGATTGGACTAAGATTGGGTCGAAACTCATCTCTACGAGCCACGTCGGATTCACCCATTAAAAGCATCTGGAAGAACATTCGACGTAGTGACCTGCAAGATGAAATGGAAAAGTGTGCTTAGTTGTCACTCATAGAACTTATTAAAAAAAAAAAACCCATCGCCCTCATCCAATCCTGGGCGATGATAGACTTGGATTATCGAGAAGACATTGCTAAACTCTTTTATCATTTCCACAAACTTTCTAAATATTGGCCATCTCGTTATTGAAGTTGGCAAAATGAATTTTAAATGTAAAAAGTCGTTAAGTGCAAAGTGTCCTCATATTTCACTTGAAACTTAGAATGCTTAATGCCTTTAATATTAATGGAAAAATCAAAAGGTAACCGATTAGATTCAATAACAAGATTTTGAAACATATATACATAGCGTATACTATACTTTGGACAAGATCCTTACATATGAATGACCTTGGGAGTTTTGAGGGTATAGTGCCATTCTTATCTAGAATTATCACTAAGAGAAAAACTTGTCTAAGTGGGCTTCTGGTTAGTTGTTCTATGCCCATGCTCTGCCAAGAGTTAACAGGTGTTCTTTCGATAGTATTTTTCTTACCAATGTGTCATTTGAGACAACCATCATATTTTTCCAGGAACTTTTGCACATCGCTTGAAGTTTGTCTGTCATGTTGGAGGGTTCATCTATCAAAAGGGAAGATGTTAGCCATAGCTAAGTAAGAAGTATCATCTAAACACTATGCATTTTCCTTACTGTTGAAAACTCTTTTTATCTATCTTCTCATGATTGATGTGAACTTTCAAGACTAATCAGATAAAAGCGCAAAACTGGTAAACTTAACTCTTGTCGTATAGATTATTGTGTAAATAATTTGTACATGAAAGAGGCCTTCGATACACATAAAAAAAAAAATTTGAGGTACACTACAAAGTCACTCCCTTTATCGTATTTATTTATGTTTTNATATATATATATATATATATATATATATATATATAATCAGATAAGGCTCAAGCTTCTTAGTATAGGTTCTAGGGGAAACTCTTGGCATTTGATGCCTTAAGGCGTAATAGGTAGAATTATCATAGAACGCTCAAAAGGTGAGTTAGTCCACTTAGGAATTACCTCAACCTAAGATGATGCCTAGGAGCTTAGGCTGTTAAAAGTATAATCTTCTTTCAATTCTCAAGGATCACTCACCATTTTAACCTTGCGCCGTAGTGAATTTCATTGCTTGTCGCTTATGTTTTGTTTGGGTCTTAAGTCTCCCCAAGACTATAACTTAAGGTAGTACTCCACCTAACATATAAGGTTTTGCTAGTTGGGCCTTGGCCTTGAGCTCTTCACCAGAGAATAAGTACAATAGTCATTTAGAAATTAAAATATTCAGGGCATATAAGAGAGGTATTGCATCCCTTCCCCCTTAAAAATAACACCGTCCTTGGTGTTCTGGATTTCTTTGACAAAAAATTTTCATTCCTCTGTCGAGTCATGTTTTCTTGCTTCATATTGTTCTGTTCTCCTTCAGTCTTCCGAATCTTTGTAGGTTGAAATTTGTCCCGGACCTGTAACTTCTTATAATCATAAACGCGGGTCAACCCGAATCTTACACATGTCAAAATTCAATAATACCATTTAAACATAAATAGCAGGTCTGTTGCAACACCATAGTTGCAAATTTATGGAACATCTTTTAGTCTTTTTATCATCATCTACATAAATATTTTCTCAAAATGTCATTGAATCATAATTAATCCACTTGGATACTTAACTAGTCATTTACCTAAGGTAACCTTCCTTTCATTCATCATCAATTTCACAAGATCTTAATCAAAACTTTGAAATTCCTCATTCCTCCCTGTTAGGAGTTTTCTTTTTATTTTACACATTTAGTTACTTGGGAGACTTGATAAAATATTCTGTTCATTATTATCCAAGCTCTCCCTTCTGTTCTTTTCAATTTTCGTGTGGACTTATAGCTATTTCTGAGGTTACTCTTCCTTTTAACCACTAGTTAAAAGTTTTCCCCTCAGTGACATCAAACAGTGTCATGTCTTCCAAATGTCAATTTTTTCCTAGGTCTTATTCTTGCCACACTATATTCCTAACACCAAGGTGCTCATGCAGTGATCGCTTGCCTAACACCATTGTGCTTTTGCAGCATATATGCCTAACACCAATGTGCTCACGCAACAATCACTTGCCTAACACCATGGTTCTCCCGCAGCAATCAAATTTATTTCTATTCATATTCAGTATAAATTTTGACCTTGACTATTTGTAACGTACACTCCTTGGTGCTTATCATGACTTTACTGTCATTATCCTGATTCGCGAATCAGCTATGTGGTCATTCAAAGCATTCATTGATAGCCCAAAATTTAATTAATCATTTAATCATTATTTATGAGTTATATAACTTTGTAAATCATCTAGAGACATTACTCCTTACTCATTTCTAAGTAATTGAGCGTAAGTTACATATGCAGGAAGACTTATATACCATAATGTACATCAATTGTAGCAATGGTAATAATATTGGTGAAGCTTGGAATGTTAGTATGTAAACAACATCATCCACGGTTAGTCCTTGGTTATAAACCTCAAGATTCGACAATTATAATAAGCAAAACATCACCCCTACTTAACCTCATTATTTACGGCAGCAAATAATTTTTTTCTAACAGTCAACTCCGACTGATAGTGTTCCTGACATATCTTGCCATGTTAGCATATAACATTATACAACATTCATCAACTCACTTATTTTCAATATCAATATATTTAGATAATCAAATCCATATAAGCTCTTAAAATGCCAATCTCAATATGACCCGAGTAACAAGAATGCTATCAAATTCTCAACAACTTTTATCACAATATTACCAACAAGATCCTTCAATCTAGCACTAGAATCAATTCTAGAATTCTACAAATAGACATATGATATCAATAAGTATGCATCCCAACAAATAGTCTATTTGGCTACTAGATCAATACCCAAAATGAAAGTACCATCCATGAGCTAATCAAAACATGAGATAGTTCAAAATAAAAATCTAATCCCAGCACAAGGAACCAATTCTAGAACATTCTCCAATAAGAGCGTGATTCTAAGAATTCATTTACTTAAAAATTATGAAACTGGTACTTATAACTATACAAAGACTTTTCGGTATGTATAACATCATTCGAAAATGTCCAAAATAGCCCTAGCGAGATCAACAAGGATCAAATAAATTCGCCAGTCTATCTCTTTAAGGATTTCAACGCTCAATCCAGCACTATCATGAACATAAAGAGATAGTGTTTGACTTGTATTTGTATATGTCACTTTAGTGAACAAGCAATAGGTTTAAAACAAAGAACCTCTATTAATGGATTTATAACCGCAAAATCATTATCAACTTTCAATCCTTCATTTTACTACCATGTGTCACACCTTCTTTAAGCATTAAATCAGATCCTTAGTATTCAAATCGCAAGAGAGGAGAGTAAGTGTCAAAGGAAAATTCACCAATAATCAGATTTCAATTAGTATAATTTCAGCAATCAACTACAAAAACAAATTCAGAATTGATACCTATGTAATCGATTTAATTTGGAAGCCAAATAAGGATTTCAATCTAAATATTCAACCAAAAGGTGAATGTATTACATATATTAGTAGAAATCCAATATAATCAATGTTTATTGTCAATGTTATCAACCAAATTTCAAATGGGTAATGAACTCAGATCTGAAACAAATGATACCAATGTTAGGTGCAAAGTTGTTGGAGTACTGACATCATTCACTTTCAAGATTTATATACTTGATGATTTAGATGACAAAATCAATTCTTCAACAATGTTAATGCCCAAAGAGATTTCACAGGAAACAAGCCTTTCAAGGTAAGATAAGCCTAACCTTTCTCATGCCTACAACTTCCTTATATATGAAGGGTGTCTTGAAATTTTCCTTAAGCTGTGATGATTTCTAATTAACCCAATACTTAGGGTTTTGGGGATTTTTGCAACTATTCGGCAAATCAAATTCTTTCCACATGATTTTCATTATTTCCTAGAAACCATTATTTTGATCTATGTCGTTACATAACTATTTAAAATTTATTGCTAGGAACCTGTGCATTTTCCTTTCCTTAGCTTGTCACAAAAAAAAAAGTGCAGATGACTATAAAAAGCTTCTAAAACATAGATGACTACCATGCCCAGGTCCAAACTTATCTAAAACACACCCATGACTAGTTAAGTCCAAATTTATCAAAACAAGCCCTGGCTTCTAAAGCTTTGACATTCAATAGAATGCATAATATTAGAATGATCTTCACAAAGTTTTCAGCTGATTGGGTTTAATATTTAAAATTTATATTCCTTTATGAGGTCATACATCAAATCCATCGGGTATGTATGTATACCTCAATAACCACTTCCGTAACTTTAGTAATCAAATCACTTATAGAATGGGGCATCATCCCACAAACAAAGGAGTCCCATACACCAGATTAGTATGTCCCTATGCTATGACCTTAAAAATATGATAATATATAAAAAAAGAAAATGCTTTTGAAATACCCTTGAGATTGAAACAAGGTGACTACCATTCCAAAGTCCAATTTTATCGAACTCCAAAATTCCATAAGTTGATAAACAATTACACAAAACTATGGCTCTCAAACACGGACCTTTACAGTACCTGATTTGGAAGCCTCAAACCCAAAGACATCACATAAGTCATATGGCAATACCCAACACAAAATTTTCATTTGGGTTTCCAAATAAATGCAGAAATAAAGAGATAATAAAGATCCGAAAGAGTTATGTGTACATTTTTGTTTTAATCCATGGATAATGAAGTATCATACCTTTTCAATGTTATTCCATTACCTTATCCTCTTAGTTACCTCCTTCCATCTTTCTCAGCTTTCTTAGCTAACTTATTTCCTCGTTCATCACCGTCATGCATCCAAAACAATTCACCGGATTGGTTAGATTTTTTTTATTTTATTTTATTTTTTAAACATCTTCCTACTTTCAAATCCTCATGCTGAGCCCAAATATGCCTGAGTATTGTCACTCTGGCTCTGATACCTTATGTAATGTACCTCTGATACCTTAATGCCATTATGGTAAAAAGGGGGTAAGGATTATTTTTTGCTGTTACTACAAAATGAGATAATCATGTTAGTGGCATATTTTTTTTCCATGGCATTTCATATGAAACATGTCCAATCCAATTTGATACTATCAAACCACGTGCATAGTAAATATTTATTGCAGAATTTTCTTTAATGTAAATCCCCTAAGAGATTATTCATAACCGCAAGCATGGCATCATCACATTGTCTTGAAAATGTCTTACTATGCGCACAATAAAACATTAAGATAACAATAATATTATTTTATCATCCTTTACAGTACTACAGTCATTTGCAAAAGAGGGTCATATGTGCAGAAATAACATGAAGAAAGTGAAATATCACTACTAGATTTTGATCCAAAATCCGACGGTTTTTTCCGACGGTGCGTGGATTTTTTCTTTTAACCGTGCCAAAAATCAGAAAGATTAATTTTTTTTTTGAAATGGTGGGGATAAGTGTTGCTTAAGCGACGGCAATTCTCCTAAGTGTCGCTTAAGAGACGGCGCTAAAATTTCTATCCTCCTAAGTGTCACTTAAGCGACGGATATCTTCCTAAGTGTCGCTTAAGCGACGGCTCTAAAATTGCTTGATTTTTTAAAATCCAACTACAAGGATAAAAGGGAATTGTCAACCTGGAGATGTTGAAAGTTTTGTAAAAACGTTGTGGTAAATCTTCGATATTGATTCATAAGATCTCATGAAAATGAAACTATTTATCAATGATAACCTTCTAAGAACACCCATGTTTACACCACATCAAGGCCCGCCATCTAAGTAGGTCACCAATCATACATGCCACTACATGATTACATGAATCCTAACTAGTTTACCTTATATATCTCTTGGTTATATTTCAAATCTAGAATTTTATTTTCATATATAGTGTTGCACCCTAAAGATTATTAGACCAATGCAAACATGTAAGTTTTACTAAATTTCCAAATCAAACACATCTAATTCTCATCAAAGATGGTCGATATACTTCATCATTGTTGGGGAAAAAATAATTTTCTAATTTTGGTTTATGGTAGGTTCCAATCATAACTACTGCAACTGAAAATGCAATCAAATAGAAATAGACAATATATTATTTACCTTTCAAGGAAATTTCCCCATTAATTGCATTGAAAACAAAGAAGGACACTCTATTGGACAAGAATCTAGAGCATGTATACTTTATGCCATTTCCTTTGTTTGCAATAGGAGTCTCTGAATTACACTTTGATAATAACCTCCAAGTGATCCTGGATTTGAACAATACTTAACATCCAACTCCTTCCATAATATCATTCTTGGTCTCTGTATCCAACATTGTCTCCATGCCAAATAAGCTAACAACACTTTCAAAATACACTTAATTCGTTAATTATTTAAAATGGAAAGTGCCATATGGGTGAATATCCCTCAAGCAAGGTGGTAGGAACTCAAGAATTCTATGGATTAATGAACCAAACACCAATTTCTTTATAAGACAGAACATCAAATTTGCAACCAGAACCAATTCCACATTTTCTTATTCCCCATGAAAATGATCATGCCTTTATTTAGGTCACTGGCCACTTGTCTTTCTTAAGGTCATTTACCCTATGATTATGATATGCATACACTTTTTGTGTTTGGGAAAGCATTTTGTATTCATTGTCCTCATCTCTTCACACACAATACTTGATATACTTAACTCTAGCGAGCTCCTAAATCCCACACCCAAGACTTTTAGATACTTCATGAATCAAACACAACCATCACTAAAATGCATATTATAACCCATTGCAATTTTTCTTAGCTTCACTAGAGTGATTGTAGCTATTAATATGCTTAATATAGTTTATCATCGCTTAAAAGAACTCTACCCACCAAGCGTTGTCATACCTTGGATCCAAATATATGGTGGAAATCGATTACGGCATGAGTTTATGTTTTAAACCAAAAATAGAAAATCGATTTGGGATTTTTGTTGTGGAAAAGAGGCAAGTCGAGGGTTTCTCCTATCATTCATGCAACCCTGTCGAAAAGAGGCAAGTCGAGGGTTTCTCTACATCAACCACTGCTGCTGCAACTTCTGTGGGCTTCTCGTTATTTGGTGGTTCTATCTCCGAGACAAATGGTATGAATTCAGTTCCATTTTCATTTTCTGGAAAGAGCAGTGCTGCATTTGCTATTGCAAAGACGGATTCCAAATTGAGAAACCCTCAAAAAATTCCACAAGTTGAACCATCATCTGTTATAGGTGAAGACCATTCATTTAAAAGCTCTACCAGTGGTGCAAATTTCACAGTAAAATCCCAAAATGAACTGAAAACCAGTGCTGTCTCTCCTTCCCCATCACGAGAAGCTCTGGGTGCAACAGAGAAGTGCTGTCTGTGAGATTTAGAATGGGAATGGGAGGGGTTTCTTCCCTTTGTCCACAGACGAGTGGTCAATAGGTAATTCTTCATCACGTGAACAATAGGAGATGGACGAAGAGGATAAGGCCGCAGGGGACAGAGCTCGCAGAGGAGAGGGCGGCAAAGGAGGGTTTGCGGAGGTCACACTGAGGCTGAAAGAATGCCCCAAATGGATCCGTTCTCAGGCATTCCACCATATCGGTTGCACTTGTAAGTAGATGTTCTTTAATAGATAAGTTAACCTCCTTGCTTGAGTTCATTTCTTTTACCAGGCTTTCCATGTTCTTCAGCAAAAATAGATCACTATACATACATCTCTCTTCTATAGAGGGAATTAAATTATTGAACAGGATTCTACATTTATCATGTATACCCTCAAATAGCCTGTCAAACTTTATGGTCATTATGACCTCAAGCAAACTATTGAAAACTTCTGCATCAACCTCAATTCCCCCTAATGCATCTCTTGCTTTGAAAAATTGCTCAATTGTATACAAAAATCCCTCAAAACCCTAACCCCAAATGGATCCGTTCTCAGGCATTGCTTTGAAAAATTGCTGTTGAGGCTTGTTCCACTGCTTCCACTATCAATTGAAGAGGATTTGATAGTAACAATATGATGGTGGAAATTGGGAGAGCTTGTCACTCTGGAACCAGTTTGTTGTTTCACAAGGGGAATCAAGAATTGAACTACATCAGTCATCAGAGGTCGATAATATGCTTCTGATTGAACACGCATTGCTGCAATGGATGCTACCTGCAGGTTTCACCAAATGTGTAGACTTTAAAGTCATAAGGTCATTCCCACACATCAAGAAAATAGACACAGACATGAAGATATTGAGCTTTCTAAAATGAACTTTAGGTACCTGTATTAGTTCCTTCTTTGAGTACTGCCCTTCCAGAACAGGATCGACCAGTTCCGTGACCCTCTCTCTATCAGTAAGGCATGGAAGAGCCTGACAAAAGAAAGTAAGCATTCCATTAAACAAAAGCATGCAGAAAGGCCAAGTATACCTGAAAAGTAAAACCAGGTATCTAGAAAGTGATCAATAGGGTGGAACTATTCAGTCTGGCAATAAAACAGCTGGGCGTTCAGATAATTAGGCAATGCCAGAGCAGCAAATGCATTTCAAAGTTACTAATTACCTAACAAAGGGCTCCAATGAGCTGGCCAGCACTCTCTTCAAAATATGGTCATGCTTGTAGCCATCTGATTGAAGCCTTCTGCAAGGTGCATAGTCACTTCCATATCTTTCAAGGTTCAGTAATGAGTCAACACTAAAACCAACCAGAAAGCATGCCAAAACATGGCTTTGGATTTGACTGATTTGTTGCTGGCTATTCCATCCAGTAAAGGATCAGTTATGCTCTAAGGACTTTGATATAGACAACTGTCTATAAATTCTCCAGTTTCAAATTCAACAAACTTGGTCTTGTTTTGGTAGGGAAGGTTTCATTTGATTTAACTAGTCGATTGAGACATTGCAGCTAATCAAAGAAGGGGTGAAATGGGCAGACAGGACCTTAATTTGACAAGCAAAGTCTTATTGGCACTTTTCATTTGGAATGCAAAATATTTGAAAGCTGTATATATACGTTTGTCAGAGCAAACCTCCCAAGCCCTGATTAGAATACAGTTGCCTAATAGTGATGGGCTTACGTTTGTGCCCTGGGCTTCACCAGCTCAAATTAAAAGGTCAGATTTGCTTCATTTGTTAAGGGGAACATGTTGCGGAACAAAACATTCATACCATACCAAGGGTTGGGGAATAAATCAAGTAAGATATGAATGATTTATCCATCAAATGAGAGGTTGGGGTCAAATTTTGCAGATTGGAAAAAAGGATACTTAATAAAATACATAGTACAAGAGAATAAGATAGAGAAATAATCAATACCCAAGAGACAAGTACGCCTTGTCCAGGAGGCCTCTTCATGTCTACAGGTACACGACCTGTCAAAAGCTCTAAAAGCACAACACCAAAGCTGTAAACATCTGATTTTGTAGTCAAGTGTCCTGTCAAAGCATACCTACAATAAAAATTGTATCGAGTGATCAGAAGTCAAGCAGTAAACTTCTTGTATCTCAGGCTATATGTCGCTGATGTTAAGGAATATAATTTGATGTACGTTAAGAAACTTACTCTGGGGAAACATATCCTATAGTTCCTAAAATTCGAGTGGATATTTCACCATTCAATTTTTCAGAACCAAGCTTTGTCAAACCAAAATAAGACACTTTGGCATTGTAATTCTTGTCAAGCAGGATGTTGCTGGCCTTAAAATCCCGGTGTATCACTGGCGGAGTAATATGCTCATGAAGGTATTCAAGACCTCTAGCATTATTTCTATGAGGTAAGAACAAGATTTTCTGATATCTTGTATGGCATTTTGACAATCTTGTACATATTTTTTCACTGCCTATTACCATTGAATTTCTGTTCATTCATTGTTTCATTATCGTATATTTTGAGGCAGCTATACATTTTTTTCTCGTGTATGGTACTTGTGTATGGTAGTAGAATAATATTTTCACAAGATAGAGGTTATATCATGCTTGTTTGATATTTCCCAATAATTTTATGAGCTGATTCCTCGTATGAATGCCTGCAGTTTGACAGCAGTAACGTTGCTTTTGGAAAAGTATGAAATTGATCCAAAACAAATTGGTCGCTTAGAAGTTGGCAGTGAAACTGTTATTGACAAGAGCAAGTCAATAAAGACTTGGTTGATGCATATTTTTGAGGTTTTTCCCCCAATTCACTAAACTTATTATTAAAATAGGTTACAGTTGTTTTCTGGAATTTGCTACCATGATAATTAAAAGCATAATAAGTCCCATCTATATTGTTCCAGGAAAACAGCCTTGCACACAGCTAACAATGCTTTATGCTGGGATGGTGAATGTGTATGATAATGTCCCTGTAGAGAAGGTATGTTCTATTTCTGGTGTATTGTTTGTTGTGTGTATACATTGATGCATTCTTTCCTTAGTGTGTGTATGAGAGAGAGAGAGAGCATTGTACAAGGTTGCAGGGTATTAAGTTATCCCCTTGTTAACTGCTTTTTATAATTTGTTAGCATGTATTCATCCTAACATTTCAATGTTTGGCAATGAAATTTTGATTTGCAAGTGGGGGAGATAGATGCAACTGTTGAGTGTTCATAGATGTCGACTTAACTTCTTACAGAGTTGAATCACCATTTGATATCTTAAATGAATATTCAATTTAATATTTTCTTATAGTTTTTCTTTGTCTTATAGATTCCCATGTGGCATCCTGCTTCGGCTTCCTAGTGTTCCCTAGCTTTTCTACTCACTACAACAATGAATTCTCTACTCAATCTAGACAACACTATCTCATACTTGCCACTGAATCCTTTGTTGCACGATAAGCTGTCACATACCCAGGTTCATGGGTTCATGGTGTATGTTGGAGGAGTTGCGGACATGGGATAACATTCCGCTTGTATTGGGGCACGGAACAAGAAGCTCTTCATTTCAACACAAGGCCTACATGGCCTAGCACCAAAATCATGACAATGTTTCATGTAATTTATTAAAATTTAATTACATATAATCCAAGGTGGTAGAGTAGGGCATTACATAGTGATGGTCCAGGGATGGGAGTGTCGGTCAGACTTTGCAATATCGTTGGAATTTTTTTGCATGTGCTAATGGTACTGCTTTTGTTGTTCAGATTTTGTAAGTGTTGTCACCAGACTTGTGCATAGCTCTTATACATGTGATATTTTTCTGTTTCAATAGAAGTTTCTTGTTTTATCTGTTGGATGATTTGCTAAATGACAGTTGTTTCCTTGTGTCTTGTAAATGAAAGTTAAATCTTTATTTTGCATTTATGTTCATGCAAAGCCCGTATATGGACTTGCAACTTCAATGTGAATGATATAGATGATCCACACACTCTTCCCAATGCTGATATTATTGTAGGACCAATTCTTTTTGGTCATAATGCTCGAATTTGGGATTGTTACATCTCTGATAATGTAAGTATCTACCTTTTCTTTCTCTGTTTTTATATTTTTACACTTACTCTGCTGGGCCACATTGAGAGCATAATGGCTGTAATGTATAACTTGACATACCAGATTTTCCTATTAGTATGTTAATATGGGATATTGATGGAGGACTAACTGAAGATAACTATTTGGGCTATGACTGTTTGATACTATTCTTGGATTTGTGATGAAATTAATAAATGATTTATAGTTTTCTTTACAAGACCGAGAACTTGTGGGGTGTTTTGAAGACAATTTACAAGTGTGTGAAACAGAATAGGGATTGAGTTGCAAATTGCCCTTCGGAAAGCCTCAGTTGTAACAAGTTGTTGGTAGTGAGCTACAATGCATTACCTGGAAGGTGAATGGCACTAAGAGGAGTCAAATCCGTGCAAGCTGGGATTTCTTTATCCTTCATTGGGAGAGGAGTTGGAAGCTGGGATTTCTTCTCAAAGCATCCTAGAGTGAATACCAGGCTACTAGGTCTTTTCTGAAGTTTCTTAAGCACAGTAGCAGGAAAAGAACTCAGTAAAGAAGAACTTTTTGCGATGGCAATGTAAAATCCCAAATAAAATTCTTGCTTACCACCTGAATTTTCATTTATTGCTAAAAGCAAATGCCACCAATGATAAGCAGTATCAAATATCAAGTCATTTTGAGATACCCAACAAATAGGTCTAAATTATGGTTTCATGTGAATACTTTGACCTAGTCATTTGCACCTTTCTCCATGATCAGGAGTCAACGTATTTTGACCATATGAGCAATTTGCCATAATTGAGAGATTGCTTAGAGAAGTTGCATGTTCCCTAAGTAACTGACATGTGGTGCCTCTTCTTGGATAGTACATTTTTTAGGTTAACTTTCCTTGAACTCCATGTTTTCTTCAATTTGGTATTGTTTGTGTTCCTAGTATGCTTTTGTTAGTTTGACATGTGAACCAAGCATGCTATTCTTGTGCGGGAGGGTCAATTATTTGATAACGTATTGTTTCCTTCGAATTTGGGCTCCACATGACCTCTATCTTCAGTCCATGGAGAAGTGTGCCCTACGGTCTACCCAAAAGGAGTTTATTTGACTTCCACCTCAACTCACTCTAGTCTAGTAGAGTTCAATTCAATTGACTTTTCCTTTAGTTCACTTCAATGCAATTTAGTTGAGTTCACATCATTTCAGTTTGACTTCAGTCTATGTACATGATATTCAAGGAGTTGGTCCATAAGCTAAATCTACTCAAGCAAAGGTACAGCACACTACACTGGTATTCAATTGACCTATTCATGGAGAAGTGTGTCCTACCTAGGAAAGAATAGATCTCATGCAAGATCATTTGGCTTTTAAGTTTTAACTTGTGTTGCATGGGTACGTGTATCGAGGGGTCAGGTACACATACCGGTACTGGGTACACGTACCGGGTACTTGGGTACGGCAATGGTACATACCCAGACGTACCCTCACATACCGCGAGCATTGATTACGTACCGGGTACTCTGTAAAAAAAATTAGGGTACGTTTTCAGAAAATGGTACGGCGTACCCTGATTTTTGGTACGCTTGGGGTACGGAAACTTGTTAACAGGATAAACACAATAGCAAAATGATAAATAGATCACTAATTCATAGGAAAATGAGAATACTTTAGTGACTCTTTAGTGCAAAAGGTAGGTAACTATCTACTATGTGACCAACAATGCAATTTGGAAGGGCATATTAACTTCTGCAGGACATCGGCTATAGTAACCGGTTCCAGTATATTATATTGGATAGAATGTTGATTTTAGGACGAGGTTATCAGCCACATATGACATTAGCACATTGAAGCCAATATAGGGACTATATCTACCATTTAAATTCGATCAAATTTCAAGCAGACAACAGCTCACAAATAATACTAGCATGCTTTCATCAAATTGGCAGAGTCAATATCATTTTATATCATGGCCATCCATATATGGCTGTAATAAATCAGTACTCAGTCAAACACAATTAGTCCACTGTATATGTGAATTTTTTATATATCGGACCTTGAGTAATAGGCACACTAATGCAGTGTTAAGTAGATCAATAGTTCACTGGCCGTCATTAATAAGGAATAGCAATATTCAAGCCAGCACTGTAAGTTGACTTAATTGTGATATGCAACAGTTCAGTATGAGGAACAAATTTGAACAGTAGTATATGTCTGTAAAATAATCCTAGATTTGAACTCTAACTCAACCAATGAATGGTCAACCAAACATTATTCATATGCCACTGTTAATATGTAATTGAATTCCACCAGTGACCACTCAAAAGTTACTGCCATAGATCAACATTCTACATCGGAAAATTTGCAGCCAGAATGAGATATTGCACTAGTAGGAACAAGGTCTATAGACTGCTGATTGTATACAACACAATCTTTAACCAGCTCAATAAGCAATCAAACCCTGAGAGGACTATTTAGTATTCAGCCTTTTTTTGACCTCAACTACAGAGTTACCTAATATGGGCGTCGATTTCTATTCATGTACAAAAATGTTTTTCTTAGATTTGCTCTGTGGTTATCGTTTCTACTTGTGATTATTACATGTTCATTGGTTGGTGTTGAGGATAGTGCTAAAGGTCACGTTAAACAAGTCTCATCATTTGATTTTGGTGTAGATGGATTTTGTATGCAGTGTGCACACTTTTTTTTACAAGAACAGATTCTTTTTTATAAATATTATAAAGGGGCTGTGTCAAACCAAATCAGCCAGAATATACATAAGAGTCCAAAAATGTTTCCAAGGATGAAATTGTAATAAAATCCTCAAATTTCTCTGCAAGCTGGTGCTTTGCCATGGAGTCCTGAATTGGGCAGAGACAAGTTGCTTGAAATTGAATACTTCATAAGTTTTAGCAGAATTATGCGCCATAATGTTCATTTTGGCCATACAGGGGAGCTATCACAGCTGGAAAATATCATTCTATAGTTTTCAACAGCTGGCATCTTGTCCTTGTTCGTTTTCCCATTTCCATCCCTTTTCCTACACTACAACTACCATACATATTGTTGAGGTGTACTCTTACTATATCACCTAGAGCACCCCCACTTCATGCCTTTAGAAATGTTCCTTAATGATACCCCCTTTGAGCTGGAAGAGAGGCAATCTGATGAGAGGGGAAGAGCAATTGAGGTGACTGTGGGTAGCCTTCCTGAGTTGCACAAGACTAGCTCCTTTGTGCTGGGGGATTTACATCATCGGGGTTGCTAGATTTTTTTTGTAACAAGTGACTTGGTATCTTTGACTACACATGCACACTCCTTTGAAAATGAGTTCATTTCTTGAGATATAGAGTTGCTGGAAATTTTCATTTTTTTGGAAAAATATGGTTTGGTTAGTTTCCTTTTTGTATGATTAGATTGATTGAGGAAGATGTGAGTGTGTAGGCCTTGGATTTTTTGGTCACTTATGTTCCAAATCATAAGAAACTATATTAAGAGAAGTCTGTGACTCTGTATGAAACATATCTACATATCCTATCGTGGGGGAATAATTTCTTCTTCCTAAATTTTTGTTCCATTGTTAAAGTTCTTATTGTCATTAGTATTTTTGTAAGTGATTTTTTTACTGGTTATGTATGGGAGCTGCAGGAAGTGCCTCTAACAGATGTTTGTGAAGCTTTCAAAGTACCAAGAGGCATGGTCCAGGCTCTGCAAGAAAATGATGGAAGATTTGCATCTATGGTTTCTGCTTTTTGTGAGAGACTTGGCTGGCATGATCTAGAAGGATTGGTTTCAAAATTTCAAAATCAAGTTTCCTTTGGTGTAAGGGCAGATATCACTGAGCTTACTTCAATTCCATTTGTAAAGGTACTGCTTGAATATTGCATCTCTTTGTTTGCTTTATAGAAGGAAAAAAATTTATATTGTTATTTACATATTATGTGAAATTGTCAAATACTTTCAGAGTTCAATATACTAGTCATTTGTGTGGGTTAGAATCTCTTTGGACAATAAGAGTAGCTTCTTTGTTTGGTTTTTGGGCAGGGTGCAAGGGCTAGAGCACTTTGTAAGTCTGGCTTGCATACCCCTCAAGCAGTTGCGGAAGCTTCTCTTCCGGAACTTGTAAAGTCTCTCTTTGAGGCATCTTCATGGGCAGCTGAAGGTAAATTAGGTGGAAAAAAGGAAATTTCATTTTACCTGTCTGAATACATAAATTACTGACATTCAAAATGTAAAATGGATGATATATATTGTGTTCAATGCTGATAGTACTTGATTTTGGGTGCTACCAAAAGGGTGGTATGCAATTGGATATTTCTTGAGCGATTCTGTTAATGATTTTGTTTTCTTTCCCATCAGTCTTTTTTGATCTGATTTGTGTTGTGATAAGAGATAGGAAAAGTATTTTGGGAACTAGTTGTTTGGGCACTTTTGATTTTTTAACTAAGAATTATAAACTATCCATTCTCTGTTTTACTTATTTAATAATTACCAATGGCTCTACCAAACACATTTCAAAGTTGAAAAGGGCCTTTCAGGTCACCTATATGGTTAGCATTTTGTATTCACAGATGAACAAAACTCTA
Organism: Pseudotsuga menziesii; assembly: GCA_001517045.1. Classification (NCBI taxonomy): domain Eukaryota; kingdom Viridiplantae; phylum Streptophyta; class Pinopsida; order Pinales; family Pinaceae; genus Pseudotsuga; species Pseudotsuga menziesii. The sequence goes on along the minus strand of LPNX010230940.1, from coordinate 151,944 downwards.
CCAAGGAGCCTGCCCATTCGTAGACCTGGAAATTGGAATTTGGAACCAGATGTTTTTTGGGATCATTGTTTCTTTTAATTCTTGGAAATTACTTTACTATAAATTTGAAACTATGCATGATTATTTTTTTCTGTTTTTGTTACCCATGGATCCACAAACCAGATCACAGAGCCCAATATGGCCTTTTATGTTTTATGCCACTTATATGGGTAGCATTCTCTATTAAGTGACAAACAAGAATATTTGAATATTGAAATATGGGCTTTGCACAATATACTCGGATAATCTTCCTCTATATCTTGGCTGTGACTACTACGTAGTACACAGATCCCATCAGGACTGTTGTCTTCCCCTTCTAATATTTTGTCTTAATCCCTGTTTTGAGAGCATATTCAGGAAGAAAAAAATCAAGGGAAAGTTCCTCAATTCCATTTTCATTTCCAAATGACAACACCTACCCAGCTGGTACCTATATTGTCAGCAGTTACAGTCAACATGGATTCATAAATGGCATGCTCTGGATAAAGCAGCTCAATCCTGGCCTTGTTCAAAGCAATGGCACATAACTTAATAAAGTCTAAGTGATAAAGTACTTGGAAAGGTTGTCAAGCATAGGTAGGTGTTGGTAATGTGGTAGTTCTTAGCTAAAGATATTGGTGGGTTGTGAAAGAAGAGGTGTAGTCTACCTATAAGTAATCCTGGATGACAAAGTCTTCGGGAAGAATGTCTGGAAGTACTTCATAATTGTGAAGTGTTGGCTATGCCTTAAGATTATGACAGTTGGTGTCATAGTCATGATTGAAACTTTGATAATAGATTCAAGTGAAACCCATGCCAAAGCCGCAATTGATCAGAATAGTTGGCCATGCCTTAAGATTATGACAGTTGGTGTCATAGTCATGATTGAAACTTTGATAATAGATTTAAGTGAAACCCATGGCAAAGCTGCAACTGATGAGAATATGCAACCAATGGGAATGTTAAATGTTTGTGAACTCGATATATCAAGTTGGGGATGGGCACACTTCATTGTTGCATATTTATAGGCCGAGTCACAGGAAAGCAGTAAGAGATATTTCCATAGGATTTTGCTAGAATGACCAAAAAGATAACAATCAACATGTGTAGACAATACATGGAGGTGCTGATAGACAACGGGAGCACTTAGGAAACACATAACTTGTCCATGATATTTTTGTATTTTTCACTAAGTTAGGATTTGAAACCAATGTTTTGATCATGAATCTTTCTCACTTCAGGGAAGTAGAGATAGCAAGAAGTTTTATGAAGAAACCAGCATGACACCTCATAAGTTGTTGCGACAGTACTCCACAATGTCTTATGGGTTGTCTTGGAGAGAAGATCGAAAGAGATCAAATTGAGAAACACCCACACAATTTCGAGATATTTTTAAAAAAAAAAAATTCCCTTCCGTCGCTTAAGTGACGGTTCCTATCTGTCGCTTATGCAACACTTACCTCTTCTTACCATCGCTTATTCGACACTAACCTTTTTTGTCCGTCGCTTAAGCGACGCCTTTGTCCGGAAGGTGTCGGTTAAGCGACGCCTGTAGGTGTAAATGTTGTTAAAATTTTTTGTGACTGTCACTTAATAAGTGTCGGATAACCGACATTGTACATTCATCCGACGGTTAGTTAAGTGTCTCTTAACCGACGGTTACTTAGGTGTGGGATAACCGACAACAAGTTTCCGACGCTTAAGAAAAAATCAAAGTGTCGAAAATCCGACATGACCGCCGTCGTATTTTTGGTCGAAATGTAGTAGTGTATTTAGACACAAAAAACAGAGACACCCATATTCAAGTGAAGATAACAACATGAGGTGAAAACATGAAAGAGACAATGAAGTACGTGGTTCACCCCAAACTCGGGGTTACATCCACCAAATGGTCACATCATGCGACATTTATTTTATTAAAAAGGTTACAAATCTGCAACAACATCGTTGTGATACTTTCTTTCAATTTTTACATGGACTCTCTCACTTGAGAGTATATAATCTATTCATTGCTAAGATCAAACCACAATATGAATTTCATCAAATTAGAATAATTTCCATTCAGTTTTCTAGCAACATTTAGGCATCTAATCCTCCTTTCCCTCAATAATGCTAGGTCTTAATAATTCTGACAAGGGACCACTGAATACTCTCAACAACTATTTTTTAGTTATGATTTCATCTTTTGTTTCAAGAAGGATTTCAAAAGAAGTGTACAGAAACAATTACACTACTAGAATATAATAAATCTGGCCATTGGATAATCATGTTAACAAACTATAAGGAGAACGTGATAGCATTCCCTCTCGAGTACCTACTCCAATCACACACATACAAGGTATATTATGCTAAAAGGCAGGCTTGGGGTTTAATCAAGTTGATTGTTGGAATCAAGCCCTGATCCTCTCAATCACACACATAGATGGTATACTAAACTAAGTAGTAGCATCCTTGGATCTAAAATCAATGCTAGAGCATTCAGTTCACAAGCATTAGATCGAAATCAAAAGTAATATCATTCAAAGTTTAAATCTATTTCCTAAAGCAAACGTTCAATCCAAGTGCATGTGTCGGATCCAAAACCCGATGTAGAAAACATCTCAGAACACACGCATACCAAACATTGGTAAATGAAACAAACAATCAGTGTTTAATCTATTCACAAAGGATACACATGCAGACGTTGGTATCCCACAACATTAAATGTTTATATATGTTTGCATTAAACCAAAATCCAAGCACAGGAGACATTCATTATTTTTCTAGGTTTGAACTCATGCCCACACACTGGGACATCCTATTGATGCCATTATAGTAGCCTACCCACATTACACATACACACATGCTTTCATATCCTAAGTACCAGGTATTCCAAACCAAATAAAAACCTATGGGAACTAATCCAAGTTCAATATGCAAATCATGTATGTTGAAATGTGCATGAATATATCTAGAAAAACAATAAGTCAAACAACAGATAATCTATACTTACCAGAACCCACGATGTTAATAAGTCCTGTGTTTGGTTTTCCTTAAATCACAAAGATAATTCCCCTATCGTCAGCACAGAGGTCAACTCCTATGGACATCGCATAGATAAACTCCTCATGAATCACAGACAAAAACCCTTCAAAAAGTCGCAAAGATAGACTCTTCATGAATCGCTGACAAAAACCCTTCTTGAAGTCACAGAGGTAGAATCTTCAAGAAATCACAAATAGAACCCCTTTATGAACTCGTAACCATAAACTCTTTATGAAAATTGGAGATAAAAACCCTTCATGAAAGCTAAGAGATAGACTCCCCATTAAATCACTAATAAAAACCCTTCTTGAAGTCACGGAGATAGACTCTTCAAGAAATCGCATATAGAAAACCCTTCATGAAGGTGCATCGATAGAATCTTCATGAAATCGTTGATAAAAACCCTTCTTGAAGTCATGAAGATAGACTCTTCAAGAAATCACAGATAGAACACCCTTCATGAAGGCACATCGATAGACTCTTCATGAAATCGTTGATAAAAGACCCTCTTGAAGATGTGGAGCTACTACTCCTCAAATCGCACTGCTACCTCATTAAATCATAGAGCTGCCACACATTAAATTGCAGAGCTACTACTCCTTAAATCACAGTGCTACCTCATTAAATCGTAGAGCTTCCACACATTAAATCATACAGCTACTAGCAATTGAATCACAATGCTACCTTCTTAAATCACAGAGCTTCCACCCCTTAGTAGGCACAGAGATTCTCTTAAGAATCCCTTACCTACAGAAAAACATGTCCCGAGTAATTAATGCACTCCACTCCCTTTGTAATGGCTTTCACTCTCCTCTAAAATCTCTTACAGAAAAAAATCCCATGGAATCAGTTGTCTGCGGGTTTTGAGGAGGTCACTGGGAGGGAAACATCCATTAAATAATATCTCTACAATGGCGGTGATCCCTCCCTTTCCAAACATACGCAATACTTTCTATAATATAATTATGCAAAAAAGGATACAACTGGGATATGTGTGACTCTTACACATTTTTCCAAAATAATCAGAGAATAAGTGGTTACTAGCAGCGGGCATTGTTTCCTTTTTGTCTACTAAAAGCGACTGGAGGAAAACACCTACTTTTTCTGTAAATATGCATACTTTTCTCAAACTTGTTTTTTATACAAGATAGTAATTGCCTCAGCCGTGTAGCCCTATAATAGTCAATAGGAGTATTATTGTCCCAAGGTAGGGATTTTTCCTTTATTTATGACAAGGATTCTCTAAGCATATATATATATATATATATATATATATATATATATATATATATATGTAGAGTATAGTTTGTAAGTCACTCCCTTTATCGTAATTATTTATGTTTTCTTTTAGAATTATTCATGTAGTTAAACCTTTAGAATATTTTTCATTTTTAATTAATTTAATATATAGATGTATATGTGTGTGTGTGTGTGTGTGTGTGTGTGTGTCTATATATATATATATATAATCAGATAAGGCTCAAGCTTCTTAGTATAGGTTCTAGGGGAACCTCTTGGCATTTGATGCCTTAAGGCGTAATAGGTAGAATTATCATAGAACGCTCAAAAGGTGCGTTAGTCAACTTAGGAATTACATCAACCTAAGATGATGCTTAGGAGCTTAGGTTGTTAAAAGTATAATCTTCTTTCAATTCTCAAGGATCACTCACCATTTTAACGTTTCCCCATAGTGAATTTAGTTTCTCATTGCTTACGTTTTGTTCAGGTCTTAAGTCTCCCCAAGACTATCACTTAAGGTAGTACTCCCCCTGACATATAAGGTTCTACTGGTGGGGACTTGGCCTTGAGCCCCTCACCAGAGAATAAGTACAATAGTCATTCAGAAATTAAAATATCCAGGACATATAGGAGGGGTATTACACTTGTAATATTTCTATTTTAAATTAGAAAGCTTAGATTATAAGATGTTGTAATCCAACGTACTTCTGTAAGGTAACAGAGTTTGTTTTCTTCGGTTTCTATTCTATACAAAGTTCAGATGATTGTATTTCTTCTTGTAGAGTATGTAGCAACAATACTACTTACTTTGGTTATGAGCAGTTTATTTTATCTACCTGATATTCTTTATTTTCAAAAATGCATACCCTAGCAATTCTATATTACATTTATTGTATTAGGTTCTATCTAAGAACAACTTCCAGGGTTTGTGTTTTTCTTATTGAGCCAATCTTTTCATCTTATGTTAACCTTAGTAATTTGGTGAGAATGTAAAACTATAGTCCAAGTAATGAGAAACTGCCACAACGTCTAAGATAAGATCTCGTGGATCTGTATTATTTAAAAGAGTTCACAAGGAAATGTTGTTACATTTCACTTTTCCATTACATAGTTTTCTATCAAAACTTTGCTCGTTTCTAAGATTTAAAAATGTGTCTGTTGAGGCCTGGAAATTCGCAGGCAACAACAGCAAGGGATTCTCCCCAGTCAACATTCCCAACTAGCCTGTGATTGTTTGGTATAGGGAATTTGTCCGGTTTGTGGTCTGGCTACCGTAGGTCAAGTAAGAAAAACAAAGGTTTTACCGGTTGCGGCCCGGTCCACCGTGTATTTTTGTATTTTGACTTAATGTATGAGATGCAAATGCCTAATTAACCATTCAGGGTGGTGAAGGATGCAGGGAGCAGTCACAATGTGATGCAGAGGTTCTTACCTCTCGTCTTACACTCACCAGCATCTGAATCACATATGCAGCAGTGAAATAAACTAACTATCCATCTAACTATCTATCTATCCCCGGGGAGCTAGATTGTAACTTATTTATGAGTAATGTGTATTGTACATGCAATATAAAGAGAAACTATAGTTAGATGATATTTCTTTCCACAATGCATGGAAGATTAAATATATTTCAACAATTAGATAGCCAATTCTTTTATGAACATCATACATTACTCATGGTGGTCATTCCACAAAAATAAACCATAAATCATTTAAACAAGAACATAGGTTCAAAGAGTTAGAACGATCTCACGGTTAATGGACAAAAATATGGAAAAAAAAAATAGTTCATATTTCATCCATCCACAGCATAACATTTGAAAGTGCCACCAATCTTTCTCCAACAGGAAAACAATACTTCTTTATTGCAAAGAGAAATAGTTCTTCTTACAATATCGTTTCTATGTCTCACTGGGAAAAAGCCCTCTTTCCCTCTAAGTCTTTTACATTTATACAACAATGTGAGACTGTTGGGCTGCCCAAAAGTGGACTTTGGACTTCCCAACTCCTCGTTTCCCAATGTTTCACTTTTCTTAAATGTTTTTACAAAATCGTTACAAATTACAAAATGACCAATCCTTCACAAGGAGGGTCCCACTTGGGTGTCTAGAAACTTATTCCAAGCTGAAGCTTCAGAGGCGATGCCCTCAAATGCGCAGGGTTCCAAAAACTGAATGTTGATTTCAAATTTTACATCCTGGTTCTTTATAGCCTCAACTCTGGCTGCGCTCAACCGAAGCTGGTCCTCCAAAAGCTGCACACTAACGGCTGAATGGCCTACTTTGCTCCTCAGAATCTGGTCATCAATGGCCTTAATGTGTTGCATTCTTGCTTCTTCATCCTGATGTCTCTTCTGCAACATCTCCATGAATAAATTATGGTCTGGGAAATGATCTAGCCTCTGCTCGGCCTCTATCTGGCACCGGTTGTATGTAATAAGGATCCTTTTGAAAAATTCCATGCAGGCTCCCTTCATCTTCTTGACTGCTTTCTTGAAATCATCTGCGGTGTTAATAGCAAATTCTATTAAGTCATAATCCCACTGGAGGGCCTGTTTATCTTTTGATGGCATCTTTTTTGGAGTTTCTTCATTGTTTTCCAACCTCGCCATTCTTGCAGTCAGGACTTCAAGGACATCCTAAGATCTATCCACAAAGTAAGAGGAGGTTTCCAAGATTTCCTCCAATCGGCCATCTATCTGCAGAACTTTACATCTCTCCTCTTCAACAGCAGTCTGTAGCTGCAGCATATTGGCTTTTTGGGCCAAGACATGCTCTTTGAACAATTGGAGGTTTACCTACTATTCTCTTGCTACTTCCATAGCAGTTGTTAGGGAAGCGACCTACTCTTGATGTTTCTTTTCCTGTTCTTGGGTGTGCAGCTCACTGGCCTTCAAGATGATCTTTTCTTGCTCTTCTAGCTCTTCTACTTTTCCTCGCAGCTGTTCCTTCTCCATATTAAGCTCTTGATATTCTTTCTGCACTTTCTCCAGGCATTCTTGTGTGGTTTCCCTCACTTATTTCTCCACCTGGAGGAGCTGCAGTTCATTCTTTGAAACCCTTATTTCTTCTTTCATATCTTCATACTTCCTCTTAATCCTATTGCTTTCTTCTCTCTCTTTCCTCAATGTATCTTTCAACTGAGCAGAGGATTTTTTGGACTACTCCAATTCAGTCATTACCTTGTCCATGTTATCTTCTGAGGCGTGGATTAGGGTAGCTCCAGCCCTCAAGGTAAATCTTGGGTCCCGATCTATCCCAAGTACAATGGGGGTGTCTGTTATCATTTTACCTGGCATACCTCCTGTTTCAATCTTCCTTTCTATCCTTTTTACTATCCTCTTTGTTGCTTTGTCATAGAAGAAAATATTGAAATCAGGTATTTCTTCACCCACCTTCTGTACAAATGGGACCATCTTGAGTGTGGGGACCATGGGTGTGCTAGATGCAGGTACTTGTGGGTCCTACACTTCAGGGTTGTCAGTGTTCTGGGTCTGACCACCAGCTATGTCAGAGGCTGAGTGCTCTGTCTTTGTTTGTGTCAGCTTGAGCCTTTCTGCTTCTTGCTTTTGTAGCTCCTAATGGAGCTTTCTTTTCTTCTATTCTTCCTTTGGTAACTATCTTTTTCTTGAACGTTCTCCTCAATGCTGTCATGTTCAAGGAATTTTGGAAGACAGATTCTTCCCTATCCCAATGATGGGTGTACTAAAAATGTACATTATTTTCTTTGCAATGCCCAACTACTTTACCTTCGGAGTCATTTCGATGGAATGGCATCTCGCCAAAATGAAAAATTTCTAATTCTTCTACAAATTCATCATCTTTCTTCACCTTAGTGAACCTGTAACTTCCCAACTTGAAGGGAAAAGGAGGGTAGGCAGTATTCTTATGCTCAAATAGAAAGCTGTCTATTCCATCCAGGAACACTTGTCTGACTGCCTCCTTGTGAATAATGTAATCAGTTGCGTATTTGGGCAGTAGGGAAGGTGCTCTCGAACCTCCAAACATCCTGAAGTACAGGCCATTTTCAGTCAAATAGTAGTCTGCATACTCCTCTATTACTTGCAGTTCCTCCTCTGACATACAATCACACTCCTTCAGGAAAATGAGTGTGTATAAGGGCATGATAAAGTGTTCACATACTTCTCGATAATGGCTGTGATATTTGTGTTCCCACAGTGGTTTATAGGCAGCATAGACAGGCATTCTTTCCCTATCCCAGATGCACCTCAGTCCAGGGAAAGGTTGATTACACAATATGCAATTGATGAGTATGGAACTCATATAGAATTGCAATCTCCTTTGGTGCACTCCTCCTCAAGCCGAGGCCACGCAAGCTGAAAGACTAATTGAGACGATGCTGGCCCACTTGAAAATTGTCCCCTGGGTTGCAACATAAAAAATGATGGGTATCCATTCCAGTTTGAAGAGTCTGCCATGGGCTCTCCCAAAAATCCTATTTAGCATTAAAGCTATGAACCTATAGGGGGCCCTTAAGCTTGCCGTATCGTAATCACCTGTAAGTCTGTATCTGTAATGTTTTCCCTGCAACATCATCTTTTTAAGAATCTCTACCAGGTCCATTCTAATGTTGTTCAGCCAATCATCAGATAAAAATACTTGGGCTTCTGGCAGGTTGTAAGCCAACGCTACATATCCAGGGCTATATGCAGCATAGCCCTATCTTTCAACATTTTCCAGAATCATCGTTGTGACATCTACCCATGGAAGAATCCAACCGATTACTTCAGAGCACGGTAACAACTCTGGTCTAGTGGCAATCTTCATCAGTGAAGATCTTTCTATGTTGGCATATATGGACTCTTCTTCTAAGCCCATGTCAGGAACCTCTCTGCATGTGATCAGTCTATATATTTCCCCCCACTGGTATTCAGGTTCAACACCAGAAATACACTTAGTTTCCTCATATATATATTCATTTTTGGTGACAGTTTCTACTTCGGGCTCTTCCTCGACCACAGGGGCCTTCTTCTTTTTCCTCTTTGACATTGCGAACTCTTCCTACCATAAAATTGTAACATTAAGCCATTTTGGTTGAGTGACAAACTTGTAGACATCAATGTGCAGTGTTTCCTTTCTTCTATGCTTAACATGATAGCAATCAGTCAATGAAGCAAATATATGCATATATATAAGCAGAAATGGCCTAACTACTAGAACCATTGAAACACAATGTGCAATGTTCAGTGACCTAGCCTATGTCTAGCATTATGGAAAATAGTTATATGCAGTAAGATTGTGCAAGATACCATTGTTTTCCAATACCAAACAACTCTAACAATATAATCAGGTGGGGGAAACATCTACGCTACATGAAGAAAACCTCGGCTTACTGCGAGGGCCATTATCATTATGCTGTGCGGGCAGACAAGGGACAAAAAATACATGATTTTAGTAGTGCTCTCAACAAACCATGCACTCACAAATTATGGTCAACAAACTAAACGTGGTGGCACATCCCCTTCCCCCGGCTCGGGTTCAGAATCGACTGTGCGTGGAACGGCGCGGTGAAACGCTTGCTATTCGAGGATGTGGGTAATATGAAAACCACAACAAAAAGAGGAAAACCACCAGATTCCACAGGAAAACCACAAAAACCTTCCCTTGCAAAATAATCATCACATAAGGCATCTTGGTGCAGACGGCGTAATGGCTGTCTACACCAAACCCCCATTTACTACGCGCAAGGTTGCAAACAAATGGCCATGGGCAAAAATACTACTCCATGGGTCAAAACACCCATGCTAGCAGTCATAATACGACCCCCCTTCTACTATATATGCGGGTATCTAACGAAGTGAAGAAAATGACCACAACCAAAACCTAACCGTGGAAAACCTCATCAAATGCTCAAACGGAACGGGGAAAGGTAGGTATGAGCCTACCTAGCACTGCAGCATAACCGGCGTGGAGAGGCCTGTCGATCTTTATGGTTGAGACACCTGGACTGCGTGTACTGAAAAATGGGGGACCGGGCGAATGCAAGCGAGCGATAGCAACGATTTTGATAGCTGGAACGGCAACAGTCGAAAAATGCATAGAATAATAGGATAATCCAACAACCCTAACCCCATCTATATATAGTCAACATGCGTGGTGGGGAAAACTTAAAAATTGGACGTCGAAGACATTTGGATTGGACGAAGAAAGTGTATTTCTTTCCGCAACGATGGAAGATCAAAAAAAAGATCCATCTACAACGGCAGAAATAAATGGGTGACAAATAATCGTGCTTCAAATTTCTAACATCGAAACAAAAACAGAACCGCAGCCGCAACGGCGGATACCAAAAGGATATCACGCCCCACCAAATAAGACCCGTATCGGATGAGTGGATGACTAAAGATCGGAAGGGTTATGCCTTTCACAGCCACAATGGTGGAAGAGTAAAGCGTGTGACCTTCCACAACATCAGAGTTAAAAACAATTAGTCAACCATAAAAATAAAGCTTTCCGCAGCCGAAACGCTGGAAGAACAAAGGATAAACCACTCCGCAAAATGAGTTCAAAATCGGGAGCAGAAACATTAGAGGATCGGAAAAGCTAACGCTTTCGACAGCCACAATGGCAGAAGCACAAAGGGTGTGACCTTCCGCAACGGCGAGTTTTAAACGACTTAGACGATCGGAAGGAAAAAGGCTTCCCGCAGCCGCAAGGGCGTAAGCCCATGACTTACGGAATTGATGGAAATAATAAATGGGTCTGAAACGTTAAAGCAATGATTGGAAGAGGAAGCAGTTTTCCTTCCGCAATGGTGGAGAAAGAAATGATAAAAAGTTTCGATGTAAAACTCAAAAATAGCCGAGGTAAAAACAAACAAATCGAAAAGGAAGTCGAAGTCAATACCGATTATCCATTCGTAACGGCGGGAGGAAAAGCAAACACCTTCCAATTCAGCCATGATGAAAATGCAATTAAAAGGAAAATGATGAAGGAAAAAGTGAAAACGAGCGGTAGATCAATCCAAGCATAAGAAAAGTCTTTCTGAAAAGTTCTCAGACCAAATCAAAGAAGAAAATCAAACTAATCCAAGCAAAAGGAGGGTCCTAAATTTGTTTGGAATTTTGGGAAATTAATGCAGCTGCAACAGTGCCTAAACTATTTGTTTATCGACATAAAAGGTTTTATTAGTGTTACATTTGCATAATACTTATGATCCTACCCCAAATGACACTATGCAAATTGCACAAGTTTGAAGCTATGTAATTAATTACATCACCATGAAAAGAACTGGAACTAAAAGATAGTTATTACTACACCATTAACTTGATTGTTTATAAGTCAATGAGTTTATAAATTATCCTAAATTACTATATGTAACAACTTAGTTATTACACCCTATTTCACAATGATGATATTATTATAAGCTTTGATGGTTTGTAACTAAATCAAAATGGGTTAATACTCCCATATACACTATGCATATAACTAACGAAAATGTTACTATAATTTTGTAATGTCTCCCTAGGATACTCATTAGTATAAAATACTATGTAAAAGGAAACATAATCCTCACTAGCTTTTACTAGTGATATCTTATAACATTGGTATTTGTTTAAATTATATAATATTTCTTTTGGGTTATCAGGCTAAGGATTATGTTATGTATTAAGTCAATGTTATGATAACGTTGCAAACCAATGCCAATGGCAAGCTATGTATCAAACATTTAAACTATTATCATGATATGTGAATCCCATGCAAAACTATAGAGATCATAAGTTATTTGATGAAATCATTAGGTGATTAAATGATTGTTATGAAAATGCAGGTGACTATGGAAAGTCAACCCACTACATGATTATATTAATGCGACCACGTGGAAGTTTCTTGGCCATGCATTGGTTGAATAAATAGCTTTTAACCCTAACCCTTGGCTCATTTGACCTCCAACATTTGCGTTGGCCCTGTGGGCTGACCTGCAAGCTCCCATGGCCGCCGTGAGTTGCAGATACTCCCTCCCTGGTGTTTGTTGTGTCTTACTGCCTTGAGTTGGGTTCTATTGTTCACCTTCATTGCAATTTATTTCTTTTGGTTAGAGTTCACTACCCTCCTTGCACATGGCTTTACCATCCGCTTGCGTTGTCCTTCTCTATCCTTCTATTGTATTCTATCATTGGTGAAAGCTTGAGCTTATTGTATGTGATTGCAAAACTCCTTCATCTTAGGGTTTTTTTTCCTGCTTGTATGCTGGTAACAATATGACTCCATGCTAATTGACTTCTTCGTAGCCTTTGCTCAAGCATACCCCACCTCTATTAACAGTTGTGAAAGACACCAGAGTCCCGTCGTCTCCATCTTCAGCGAGAATGAGGGTTTGGATCCTTTTAGCATTGGTCATGGTGTTAGTGTTCGTCCGGGGCTCCATCATTTTCACTTCCAATTCAGGGTGAGTAAAACTAACAATTGAGAGGTAAGGCTATTTATTGTTCTTCTCCGTATAAGGGTTTTTTATTTTTAATTAGCTTTGGTTCTTTATAATGTAGGTTGGCTCGTCTCCAAGGTTGACCGTCATGCAATATAATGGCTCCACGAATCGTTCATGGTAAGCTCTAGTTTTGAATAAGGTTTCCCATGCTTGTATAGACTCTTGCAGTTGGAGAAGGTTTCGGCCGTGTTGCACCCAGTATTGGGTTGTTTTGCTTCATTTTTATAGTTTTTGTTTTGGTTAAAACCCTTGCTTGTCACAAGGTGACTCCGGATTTAAGCTATAACTTATGAAACTCTCCTCTTGTATTAGGGATGAACTTACAGTTTTGTAATAATATGTTTATATTGTCCATACCCCATAACAAGATATGGGTATTCGACTTTTTGCTGAGTTTCTTTTTGTACATTGGTAAAGTTTTCACTTCCATTCATCCTTCAGGCTCGTTATTGTAATGTAAATATCTTAAGACAGTCTGTCTGTAAGTTAAGTTCATTCTCCTTTATGTTTTTGTATTTTATCTCTGTGTAAAAGAATTTAAATTGTTCTTTTAATGGTTATATAAAAAGGAACTAAGTTTACTGCTTATATTGGGTTACTACTGTAATGGTTTTGTATATTTTAAAGGAAATTAAGTAATTTCAGCTCAAAATTATGAGGTAGGGTTTTAACCCTATTTAACTTCTAAAAGGATATTTTCTGTACTATTTATTAAATAGACTAGATTACTGCTAAAATAATTTTAACCCATTTCAATACTCAAGGATTTCCAGGTTAGGGTTTAATGAATTAAATTCTAGTTCTTACTTTAAGATTCCTTCATTTTGTTTAAAGAATTGTTAATTTATAAATGATATTATTTATGTAATACTATTTGTTGTATATGATATAAATACTTAAGTTTGTATTTATGCATAAACTTATTTAAATAGGACCATGACTAATCAGTAACAGTTTATTTGCTTATGCTTGTACATAAAATTCAACCACTAGATTATGACTTGGTTGTTTTTATTAGAACAAGGGTATTATTAAACTAGGGTTCAACCCTATAGTTCTCTTTTGCAAAAAGATAAACCTGTTAGTATTTGCAGTATAGTTCTTACATAGATATGCAATGTTAATTTATTAAGTTCTTATTGTTTTTCTGAATTGTTATCTATGGTTTTAGTAGGATTACTCGTAAACATTAATTTAGTAATGAGTTTGTTTTTTTTAAATAAAAGAATAATTCTTTTACAAAACCCTTCCGATTTATAGTAACTAATTCTGTTAGTTAGATAAGAATATAATTAATTAAACTAAGTTTTATATTTTCTATCTTAATACCCTAATTATTTTTCATATCAGTGTCCTGAGTTAGTAGTATCTATTAGTTTTTAAACTATTATGAATCCTAGTAAACTAGATACAATATCTCATACCTTTGTTTGAACTGAAAGTAAACAAGTAGTTTAGCTTTATTTATTCTACTGCATAAGCAATAGGTTAATAAGTATGATACAAGGAAAATAAACATGTGACATGGCACAGATTACCATCCTGCATAATTTAAATTCAATAAAAAGAATAAGATACTATGTATAGCATAATCTATTTCCTATTAGAGTATTTATAAAGAAGATCCTTCTACCTGTGCTGAGTTACTTCTATTCTTTTTCTAATGTACTTACCTACAAAATCTGGTTAACAAGAACATATAAGAACAGGTTATTGTTCTTTGCTGATAATAGTCTTCAAACTGAAATAAGTTACGCTGATATAATGAAATGCATAATACATCTACTCATTTTAGATTCCTATCATATCTTTATCTATTTTAAACACACTGCATATGCTAGAGTATGGTCTCGTCTATTCTAGATGGGGAAAAACATAGGTTAGGATTAATTTTATCAAGTACAGATTCAATATTCAAATAACTAAAGGGTTACTAGCTCTATGAGTTCACTACAAACATCTAGTCATTCATTAATCATTCATTCTCAAATATAAAATTTTAACACAGTAAATAAAATACTATAGAACCTATTTAAAGTTGGATAACAACAACGTTGGGAGGCCGTTCCTCCCTACCAACTCTTGGAGAGTGCTTAAACATCAACTTCTCAAGACCCGCGAGCCCGTTCCTGGTCTCCTTGGCTGAGAACTGGTGGAGCAAGAAACAAAATACTAGTCCAATGACTCAGTACTAACTCTGCACTCAGCAGCAAGATCCTTCAGCTGAATAGCTGCAATAGATCACTTTCTGTATTTTTACCCCTCAAACACCTTCCACAAATTCCCTTCCCAATGAAATCCTTTGAAGTACATTCACCTGAATGCTTCTCCTCCTGGAATGAGCAGCCTCGACTCTCTTCAATGGGCTTCTTTATTAAGATTGCCTAGGTCTTTTTTGGGTTAGATGTCATTAATTGAGCCACCTACTCTGATCCCTCTTTCTTGGGTGATCATGACCCCAAATGTAGGGAGGTTTCCACCCGCAACATTGGAAGTGTTTGCGGATGCTTCCACCTATTTATTTACTCTCCACCTAGTCTCCTCCACCAACTTGACCAGTAACACTCTTTTTAATAGGTCTCCCAAGCTGTTGTCTCCACTTTTATTTATTTATAATTAAAATATTCAGAATTGCATTCAATATCCTTGACTCTGTTGAGTCATCATTTACAACTTAGCATAAAATTTAACATAATGTCTTGGAATAAAATCAAATAAGATAATATTATTTTTTAAAATTGGGGCATGTGGCATCCATACCCCCTAAGAATATAACATCATCCTTGATGTTATTTATTCTTCATCCTCAGAATTCCCCTGGAATAGAATTTGATATGCATGCCGCATATTACTTTCCAATTCCCAGGTGGCTTCCTCTAGACTAAGGTGCTTCCATTGCACCTTCAGATGTCGAATGGTGCAGTTCTGAAGTGTGATCTCCCTCCGCCTAAGGATACAGTCTGGTTCCACTAGAAAATCTCCTTCTGGTTCCACCTATACATCATTTGAATTAGCAATATGAGTAGCATCATGAACATATTTCTTTAATACAGAAATGTGAAGAACATTATGTACTCTTAAATTTGGTGGTAATGCTAACTGATAAGCTACTTGTCCAATCCTAGACAAAATTTCAAATGGAACACAATAACGAGGTACCAATTTTGCACAACTCCCCAATCTCAGAGAGCTCTTTTTGGGCCTTACCTTGATGAACACACGTTCACATACCTGAAACTCCTTTGGATTTCTTTTTAAGTCTGCTTGACTTTGCTGTCAATCCTGTGCCACTTTCACATTTCCCTGCACTTGTTTTACAATTTCTTCCATTTCTTTTAACAGTTCTCGACCTAATACCAATCTATCTACTGGATTACTCCAAGATATAGGAGTATTACATTTCCATCCATATAAAATTTCAAAAGGACTAAATCTGGCTGATATATGATAATTGTTATTATAAGCAAATTTTAGTAGATGTAAATAGTCCTCCCATTTACCAGGCTGATATTTCACATACATTCTTAATAGATCTTCTAATACTTGGTTTACCCTTTCAGTTTGTCCATCTGTTTGAGGATGGAAATAAGTACTAAAATTTAATGTGGTGTTTAACCCTTTAAACAAAGACTTCCAAAATTTTTCTGTAAACTTAGGATCTCTATCTGAGATTATGACTTTTGGTACTCCATGTAACCAAAAAAGATGTTTCAGAAAAATATATCAGCTATGTTTGCAGCTTTATAAGTAGTTTTAACAGGTATAAAGTGAGCTTCTTTGCTTAACTTATCAACTACTACCATGATAGAATCATTCTGATTTTGATTTTTAGGCAGTCCAGTAATAAAATCTAGAATAATTATCTCTCATTTCCGGTTAGGAATGGGTAATGGCTGGAGTAAACCAGCTGGGTGTTGATGTTCAGTTTTTACTTGTTGACATTCAAAACACCTAGCAATATATTCTGCTACTTCAGTTTTCATATTTGGCCATAAATACTATTTTCTTAACATAGTTATAGTCTTTTGATAACCTGGATGACCTGAATATGGTTTTTTATGAGTTTCATCCATAATTAACAGTTTAAATTTAAGTACGTTAAGTACATACATTCTATCTTTATATAGTAAAAATTCTTTTTCATTTAAACTGTAACCTTTAATTAAGTTTTCTGTGAGATTTTCTTTAGCTTTAGCTTGCAAATTCTGGTAAATTTCATCTTGTTCTATTCCTTCTTTAAGCTATTTGTAACACCACGGTTTTGACCCCGTTTGCATTAAAGGTACATGATGTATATAATGTAATTAATTGTGGTGAGGAGCTAAAAGCAAAAGCCCCACCATCAATTTGGTTGTGTATGATTCGACAATAGGGATAGTTGCCAATGGTATATCATGCTATCTGGCACATTATAGTTTGGAATCATGTAAATACAAACATCAATTAAAATAAATTTACAGTCAGCTATGACAGTGCAATGCTAAAATGGAAAGGGCATAATTCCAAAGGATAAGGGTGGGGGATGTCAAACCTTGGACTATGGGGGGAGGGAAATCCATATGTCACCACCTTGTTTAATTTGCCCATCTTTTCTTGTCTTATCCAACTACCACTTCAATGTTTTGTTGATTAGTTGAGGTATTTATGGCTGGGAGTGGAGTGGAGCAGGACTGTCAGTCCTTTCCCACACGCACACTGCAACAGCAGGTTGACCTCACGTTGGAAAAAAAAACCACCATCGCCATTCTCTCCAGGAGGCCATTCTCTCCATTGTCGGCTCACCCTCACACATAGGAGGAGTTGTTCACTCTCACGTAGGGATGTGCAGGGGGGGCGGTTAATCTCCCTCATGCACATATTGATGGAGAATCAGTTCCTTCCCTATTCTTGTTTGTGCAACTTTCTTTAGCGATTGCATTGAGGAATTGTGTGCTGTGTGCTCTTAGATGTTGGACAACTACTAATCTCCACATCCGTTGGCTAAGTTTTCCCTTCTCTATGCTGAGAGTTGTCCTTCTTCCCCAACTGTGGACTGTGTAAGGTTCTTGTCGTTTCCTCATCAGATTGTGGTCTATGTTTATGTCCTCCTTTTGCCCAAGATTGAGAATCATACTTCTCCCTTATTTTGGGACTGTGTAAGGTTTCCATAGTTTTCATTATGAGTTTGGGCTGCCAATTCACCCTGGTTTTGGGTTGCTTCTTGGTTGCTGAGGTAGTATACATCTTTTGGGGATTGTTGCTAAGTTGTTTTGGCCACACTAGGGCCAAGAACAACTATGGAGTGTGGTTGGACCTAAACTATGTTTCATCTTTTGTTTGGGATTGTCACCCGGTTGTCTTTGCCTTCTTCACAGATCCGTGAATGGGTTTTTTTGTTGTGGTATGCAGTGGTTGGTATTCAGAATGTTGAGAGTGGGATTAGAGGCTAGTTATCGTTGAGAAAACTAGTGTTTGAGGCCACCAGCTTAGCATTTAGCCTTTCCTGGCTCCTTGACAACCTGGTAAACTCTACTGTGTGGGTTTGGATGATTTGTGTACCTTAGCTATGTGTAATCCTGCATTGAACCTTATTCCTTGAGGAATCATGCCCAGCTTGGGGGTGGTAGCGTTGCTGAGAGATTGATGAACACGCTGGCCTATGGCTAGGTGGAACATTGCAGTGACGTAACTGGTTGCGGGGCGAGTTCTTCATTAAAAGATAAGTACTCTTGACTATTTCATCTCTACAATTATATCTATTATTTCATGAGAAATGATGAACATGTTGAATGCTAGAATGTGTATGTTTACTTCCGTTGAATGTTGAGGAACTATGCATCCTTGTATGATGGATTATGCATCTTGCTATGTATTGTGTTTAAGCTTTTTATTTCAGCATTGATGCATGTTCATCTTCATGGGGCTATTTTCTTGTATGATTGGTGTTAGTAGCATCCTCTTCACCGGTCACAGGGTCAAGGACATTACAGAGTGGTATTAGATCTTAGGTTGCAGCATGGGCCTCTATGGACCATGAAGAACCAATTAGAAAGGGCATGTTTCCTTTTTCCCAGAAGAAATCGGTGGATGACTGGAAAATTCACAAATTTTTCTAAGTGTCTGAACTGTCGGTTCATCGAAAAACTTAGTAGGAAGCACTTCTGATGCAGCGGAGAGCTAGGAAGAAACACACCCGACGGAGGACAGTTGGAAGAAAAATTACGGGAAAATTTTCTAAGTTTTCGTTGGCTGTTGGTGGAACTTAGTGAATGCAGCAGCCGTAATTTCAGCGAAGATAAAGCGAAGGCCATCAAAACACCGGCTCGATGTAGTGGAAGAAGCACTTGATATTGAATTTGATGTCAACAAAATTTAGCTATTTGGACTCCCGAGGCTGTCGGCTGAAAATAGTTGTTGGGTTCACCGACGCATAGCTCTTAGTGGTTTCGACTGCTGACAGATGTTATGTTCTATGGAAAGAAGAGGGGAAAAATTTTGTGAAAAATCTATCTAAGTGTGAAGACCATCGGTGATCAGTGAAATATAGTGGTTTGTATTGATGATACTTAGCCGATTGAGTGCCTCCATTGTGGATGGCTAGACCACTATGTTCCCGATGGGTAGGGCCTTCAACCCCCGATGCAATAAAGGAAGTTCAAATTTTTTCTAAGTGGTGAAAAAATTGGTGACGGTTAGCTGTTTGGATTGGCAGAAGATAGTGTTTCATGCGTCCACCATTGCGGAAGCCTGGAGCACTAGTCTTCCAATAGGGAAAAGCTTCGACTGTTGATGCTGGTCAAAATCAGTTCGTCGATCGAAAATAATTAGTAGATTGGGATGTCGATCGGAAGAAGATCGAAAATGGTGGGCCGCCATTGCAACTACTGATGGAACTATTTTGCCGATGAAAAGAAGAGAATTAAGCTAATCAAGCGGTGAAAAGGAAGACTAAAGGGAAAATTTTGAAAATTTCTCTGAGTCCTCGAGTCGTCGGCCGTTGGCAATGGTTAGCGGAACACATTGTCAACACCGAGTTCATTTAGTTTTCAATGAGCTATGATGGATGAAGTTAGTGGATTGAACATTCTCCATTGTGGGTAGCTAGTTAACTATCCTTCCAATGGACAGAGGCTTCAACCGCCGATGCTGTAGTGGTTATAGTACTTCCAACAACCGATGAGAAGAAAATTTGAAAATTTTGTTTAAGTATAAGTTTGTTGGAAATTTATTGAGGATCGGATCGTCGATCAGGTACATTAAAGGTTTGAGAATCCACCATTGCGGCTGCTTAGTCAACTAGCCCTCTAATGCCGTAGTAACTAGTGAATCCGATATCCTATAGACTTCCAACTGCAGAAGAATTAAGGATATTGTTGGTTGCCATTGCGGAAAGATGGGTGACTAACAGGTTATGCTATTGTCGTTCATACGTGGGATAATAGACCATTGCAGGCCGATACGGTGAAAGAACTTAGAAGTGTCGACTGTAAAAACTCCCGATGAGCAGTAGTTGACATCATCAATCGAAAGTCTAGATGTCTTCCCATGGAAACTAAAGTAAGAACACTTTTCGCCATTATGGATGCCTAAGGAACTATGCACCCGATGGATAGTGGTTTTGGTTGTCGACGTAGTAGAAAGGATTTGTTGTTTGAATCATCGATGAGATGGGGAAGACTAGTGGATCTGATCGCCGAGGATCAGTTGATGAGACCGTCAATGGGTTGTATGGTCTGCGGAACCCACAGCCGCTTTGTTGCCCATAGTTGCAGCTACCTAAAGAACTGTCCACCTGAAGAATTGTGGTTCCGATTACCGATGCGGTAAAGGTTAGCGGTTTTGATCGCCGATACACTGCCATCATTGATAGTGATTTGGAAGCCTAGACAACCAAAGATCTGATGCAGTGAAAAATTTTAGTTGTTACGGCCTCCGGTGAGCGCGGGAGGAAAATTGTTGTTTGGATCACCAAAGTGTTGAAATTTTAGTTGGGAAGAGGCCCGATTTGATGAAGGAAAGTTTTGGGGTTTCCAGTGGGATTTTTCAGGGGTTTTTCAGTGAAATTCTAAGTATTCTTTTAGCAACTTCAAGGCTGAAAATGAGAAGAAAATACTAGGTGGCTAAAGTTAGCATTCCATACCAAAATACAGTGGTGTGTTTTGCCTAAAATTGGTGAAAATATTCATTTTAGAAGTGGTGTGGTTTTCACACCTGAGGTCAAAATGAAGCATGTGGATAGACATTAGAAAGCTTATCTAGTAGGGAACAAAGAAGAATCACCAGAGTTTGAATGTGTAGCAGCAAGGTACTAGTGATTGTTTGAGAAAGAAATGTGCTGCTGTCAATATGGACAAATCCAGGAATTGCATTCCTAAAGGTAGCAAGACTGTGAAGTCAAACCAGCTATTGTGTGGAAGAGGAGTTCCATGCAAGGATGTGGGACTTGAAAAAGGAATTTTTCTTAAACCCTATCTTGCTGATTATAACTACATTTCCTAATTTTTATACCTGAAATGTATGAGGATATGCCTTGCATACATAGGATATTGAGGATTATACTTATATAATGAACCACTAATGATAGTTATTACATTGGTGTTGGAATTAGTGGAAAAATGAATGACAACATGGACTTGGCTGAATATGTTGTTGATGCTGACAAATGTGACTAGAAACTCTCTGGAGGAAGGGATGAGGCAACCGGTCCATAATCAAAAGTTGGTGAGCAAATTCTACAATCCTCTTCAAGATGCCGACTAAACTGGTAGTGTTGAAGGTGTAAGTAGGATCCATGCAGGTAATGGTTTAATTATGACAAATTCCAAGGAGTGGTAAAGGTAAGAGATCTCATACGATGTGGATATTTGAATATAGAAAGGTGGCATGCCTGTAAATGTCGATTGAGCTTAGTAGCCCAAGGAAAGTAAGTACTGATGATCTTGATTGTAGTAATGCATCCTATATGAAGTAGTCATGGTTAGGCCATGCATTGTATGTTGAATGCATAGTATTCTTCAATCAATGCAAGTTAGCATTGAATGGATATGCATTAAAAATATTTTATGAATCTTGCAGTCATGCATTGAATGGATGCATATGAAGGGCGTGAGTGACTGATTGCATAAGTATAGGTGCAAATGTTGTGATGCATTGCATGAATTTATTGAGATGAGTGCATGTGATATTATGAATAACTAATGGCGAAAATGATGAATTGATGACAATTCAAGAACCATTTCAAAGGTTGTTATGAATGCAAGATAGTAAGTGCATAAAGATGATAGTCATGACCAATTGGCTGTCGAATATGCTCTATGGAAGAGCAAGGTGGTACGAAAGATACACTTGTGAAGTAAGGAGTATCTAAACATTTCATTTGAATTACATGAATGATGTGAATGTACCCTGTAATTTAAAGTATGATAACGATTGTGTGAAGTAAATAATTTCTAGGTAATATTGATGTGATTTAACACCTGGAAATATTTGAATTTTATAAATTAAGAAAATGCTTCAGTGATTGTTGCAGTAATGGAAAAATTTATAGGCATCAAGACTTACTAATTGTTTGGCTGACTGAGGTTTAGGTTTCAGGTGGATTGTTTGGGACATGGAAAAGTGGGTAAGACCATGACAAAGGCTAGAATCTATCATGTGAAAGAGCCAAACCTCATGATAAGAGTCCCATGGTTGTGATAATAGTTTGTATACATAATGAGTTGTAAATTTAATTTTGTGAATTTCGGATTTAAGAAATTGCTGACAACTACAAATCACTATTCGCTTGCATAAGACTGTGTCAGGAACACGCATTGTAAGTGGGTATTGATGTTATGCTAGTAAGCATAAAATTATAATGGGCATAGTAGAGCTGCTTACAGTAGACCCATAATTGAGCATCACCTCATTGCCAAGCAAACTAATTTCTGTAGTAGACAGAATTGCAAATTCCTAATGAATTTGATTACTAATGTCATTGCTTGGTTATGGAACAATCAATTCGGATTGTATTATCAAATAATGATTGACTGTTTGGCTATTTGATGAATGTACTAGGGGTACACACTGCAGGAAGATCATGTGCGATGGCCTGTAGGAGACAAACTTCATGGGAAGGTTTTCCCTTACCTTGGAAATGGGTTTCGAGTGAAACTCCATTGGAAATTTTTGAAATGTCTCATATGCGGTACATGTTTGGTAAGCAACATGAGTGAGATGGTATAGATTATGTCAGTAAGACATGTGTGGATATGAAATGTAAAAAGGATTTGGGATGGCTAACCAAGGGACTGTCAACTCAGAGAAGGGATCCCCATTCCTCCTTAACGAAGGAATACTACGTTGGAATATGGATAAGTGTTATGTTACCCTTGCTAAGAATATGCATGTCAAACTATTAAAATTCCATATCCAGAACATGTTTTTATTTTATTTCCATGATCATCGATTGCTTGAGTATAAATAAGGCCTACATGGCACAATCTAGGAAAGGGTGCACACTTTTCCGATGTCAAGTCATGAAAGGGTTTTCAATATTGACTACACCCTAGGGAGTGGACGCACTCCTGGTGTCTCAATACTTGATAGTGAATGATATGAAATATGATTACAGTTTTAGAGTAATAATGCTGATGAGTTGCTTATATTGCTTGTGTTGACAGGCTAAATAGATGCAGTTGGGTGTTGCACCCTAAAGAGAAAAGGAAAATGATTGTCGTGAGGGGTTGCGGAGTAAGGGTTATTGTTGATATAAGTGTGCATTATTGTTGATATAAGTGTATGTATTATTGTTTATATAAGTGTATGTTGATATAAGTGTATTGTTGATATAAGTGTACATTGATATAAGCGTATTGTTGATATAAGTGTATGTTGGTATAAGTGTATGTTGGGCTGTTATATTCCCGGGGATCCATAGTAGATCCTGGACCTGGAAATGGTCATGGTAAAGTTCCAATCCCATTCAACATGAGGTTTTACTGGCTGGACATTAATTATTTGATGTTGTGGAGCATCCTGCATGCTGACCTAACATCGAGGAATGGTTCCGAACTAAAACCAGGAATGGTTCCGGGTCATGGTTGGGAAGAATGTGGTATTTCCCAAGTTATCTGGTTAACATATATGAGGTGAGAACTAGCTAAGTTTTTATTAATTTTGTGTGTTTAATTGTGCAGGGTTCTTAGCCATTAATAAGATGAAAGTTAAAGGTATGAATTTTTTACCTTCTCTAGTCTTTACATAATTTTTAAAAGTAGTGTTTATGATCTTGATTATGAATCTGCATATTGAATACATGCTTGAACTAGATTTCAGTTTGTTTAAATTTATTGAAACTTAGTCTAAAATATTTCTACATGACATCCTCTATAATTAATTTTTATATTGCAGACTATTCTACCATGTATAGATTTAAAACTCAGCTTTCAATTCCTAGATAAGTTTTATTGTTAAAATATATTAGCTTTATATTTTAAATAGGTAAACATAAAATTAACCAAGCTCATTTTATTCCTTAGAAACTAAAAATTATATAAACTCTGTCCAAAACATTAAAACAACTACTAACTACAAATTTAAGAAAACAAACAAACCAGGGATCAAATCTCTTAAACCTCAAACCAAAACGAGATGTTGGAAAATTTCATATTGCCAACAATTTTTTTTTGCTTCCCATCATATAATTAGTCATACACACCATTACTTAAATCCAAACAGAACGATAATAAAACATTGCAGTTATTAAGCATAATAATACAACTATCAAGTTTACCAAAACATGAAGGCCGAGAGCCTAATCAAGATTTACAACTAATACTAATAAAACATAAAATACACACCCAAGCTTTATATCACCCAGCCCATCCATTGAATCTTGTAAAGGATCATCCAATGCCTTTATTTCATTATGGAATAAACAAAGACTCTATCATTAAAAATGGATTTAATAATTAACAATATAAAATACATAAAAACGGATTTATGCCCAACACATCGCGCTAGTGGGATATCATCAACCATTAAATAAGAATCATGTTAACAAAAAATGGGTTTACAACCCACAAAACCATCAGTCAACTTAAATATCAGCCCAAGGTGGAATCCTGTAGGATTCAAACAAACCATTCAAACACATTACAAGCTATAATAGCCACTAAGGATTTCACTTCTTAAGCTGCTTGTAAAGGTTTCAATATAGCCAACTGTGTATCAATCACAGAACAAAGCTATGCTCATTCCCTATATTTCCTTATGCATAATAATGATTTAAACAAATAAACACCTTTAAATATTAAACCCAGGTGGTGTATCGACACTACAAGCCAAGCTTCATGTTTACGGTCGCCAAACAAACCCAACCGTGTTATTAATAAACCAATGCATCCATGTTATTCAATTAAAAAACACATGCTGCTACCTTACCCATATTTTTACAGTCGAATCATCCAATGTGTAATTTCAAAAGAAACACATCATAAAAGAAATACAGAGCCTTATACCGAAACAAAGTTTCCCCATTAAATTCCATATAAAACAAAATACATGCCATGGAAAATGATAACTTTATACATAGAGCCAAATCAAGCTATTAACAATCAATACATATAAAAAATTACATTTGGCAGAACCATGAAAGACTACATAGTTGCATATACAAATGCCAAGAAATATCAAACCCCAAACAACAAAACAAATCAACCTCATGTTTTCCCACACCTAAGCTCGAACTCTCCGCTAAAAAAAACAGAAAGTGTAAACTCCTTTTCCAAATTTGGGGCTTACCCATAGTTTGTTTGTGCAAGCAACCTATATCTCTACTTCTAAACCATGCAGGGTGCCCGCGTTTTCTCACCTGCACAAACCATAAATAATTCTATTAGAAGTATGCATTACCAAAACCATAAACAAAACAAACAATTCAAAGGTGGAGACCAAGGTCGAACGCATACCTATCAAGGGAGTGTAGAATCCTGCTGGTTGCGCAACTCTCACCTGGAGCATGAGACCATCATCTCCATCACCATGAAAACCAAATGAATGACACCAAACCCTACCATAGTGCTTGATGCATTCTTCCCATGCTTCCCAAGTCTCATTTATTACGCCACCCTATCCACCACTAACATGGATATCAAAACCTACTATGCTATAGTTTGAAATCACGTTATTTCTACCATTGCTTACCAACCCCAAAAGCCTAATTCTTAATGCCTCTATAATCCTACGTTTTCAAAGTATAGCCATAGTTTCGATGGCATAAGTTTATGCAATAACCATAAAACCTTCAGACTATAAAGTTCAAGGCATATAGAATGTTCATCTAAGGTTTTAAAACCTTAGCCAATAGTTACAATGTGCATACATACAATTTATAATCCCTTCTTATTATAGGATTTAAGCTATAGTTTAGGTTTAGGATTTTGGTTCTCTTGTAAACATTCATGCATAGGAATAGTGTAGTTTAGGTATAGCTTGTTTTAGATGTAAGAAATTTTATTGCCACAATCATAATATTGAGTTCACTAATGAAATCGCCTGCACAAGAAAATAAATACATGCCTTAGTTCATGAAGAACTAAGTAAACCCCGTAGCAATAGGAATTCTTACCTTTCTAGGTGGACCATTAAGGGATAGAACCTTGCCACTCCACTCCTTGACATATAGAGGTAATTCAACCTATTTATAAATAAAACCATAAACAAATTTAAAGACATGTAAAACAAAAGTAAAATGTAAAACAAAATAAGAAACTACAAATGCCAACAACTAATATAGATAGGAAAAGTAAACTATAAACATGTCGAAGTCATAGAAAAACAAGATGTAAAACATCGTCGTCATACAACAAAACATATAGGAAAAGAAACCTATAGAACTTATTTTCAGGTTTACAAACGAAATTTATTATGCAAAAGATTTAAAGACGCCCTTGAATTTAGTACTTTATTAGCCTGCTCATTTTTTTAAAATTATGAATTTTAGGGACATTACATTATGTAACTCCTTGTAGGTGAAGACGATGAAGGGATTACAACCTCCTATTTATATCAAGGTCCTAAACTAAGGATATACAGAGAATCCTAAACAAGGGCCTGAGCAAAAGATAAAAGGAAATCAAAGCTTCCCTTAACATATGATAATACAAGCATGCCATAAGAAAAATGTTATGACATTGAAGGAAATGAAATGATGGGTTTGGAACTATATCGAAATGGTGTTTGAAGTTTTGATTTAAATGCAAGACTACCAAGCCACGTGATGGATTTAATAACATCAGCTGGAAAGAATGAAGGTTTAATTGAAAACCCTAAGGATTTTAGTGTTCCTTGTTTTTCATTACGTGTCTAGTGCCTACATTATTTGATTTTTGCACCTCGGTGAAGAAGAGAGGGAGAGAGATGATTTCTTTTCCGTAGACTTTAGCCTCTAGGATATTGACATCATGCTCTCGGTTTCGTTCTTCAGCATAAAAATTTGTGGTAAACAATTGGTTTATGGCCTAAAGCTTAAGTTCCCACTCTTTCAAATCATGGAGGATTTCCTACAGTAAAGTTTTTCTTGGGTGGCTCTGGTTCAACGCGATGGAGATGAATCCCTTACTATTTTAGCATCCTTTTAAAACATTACAGAGTAAGTTCTTTCTATTACTTGCATTATTGTGAAAAAAAAATGGATCTCTTTGTAGCCTCTACAAGTTTTCAATGTGCAGAAGGTCTTGGATTGGGTTGCTGCACTTGTATTTTTGAAAAGCCATCATGGTGGTGGAGTCCTAGCTATGGTAAGACCTTTCACCTTTCTTCCCGTCGATCTAGCTTGTGGCATTGATTAATCCTGTGTTTTCCTTGTCCTTAAAGAACAAATGGTAACCTTCTTTGGTTTTTCCCTTGAGGCATTTCGTGGTGTGATAAGACTGTACTGTGTTTTCTTAGCTTTGCTATGAGAGAGTTCTTGATTTTTAAGGAGTTTTTGAGAAATCATTTTGGCTATCGCTCGAAAACTTGTAAATGTGTTGTTGTTTTATACGAAACTCCCGTAAGGGTTTGTTGTTGCAAATATATGGTCTCTTTAATTTCTAAACATTATAAATTGCAAATAAATTCACTCTAGATGTCGTTTTGATTATAACTATGTAGTTTTATTTAAATCTCTTTAAGTCCTCGAAGGCCGTTTGTAATCTTCAGCAATCATGGTTATTGGAGTAGCTAAGATTTGTATGGTTAAGGTCGTGAGGCCATTGTTTTGTTAGGTTATATATATATATATAGATAGATAGATAGATAGATAGATAGATAGATAGATAGATAATATTTTGTTTTCAAAGAGCGAACCTCTATCAATAAAATTAGTTTAAGATGAATTTATTTAGTGTCGTAAGTCATTTGCGTTGACAATGGAAGGGTTATCGATTTCGAACTTCTGTTCCAAAAATTTAATGGTTTAAAGTTAATTAGTATTTCATCCTTTGTTTGACTTAGCGGAATACCTATTTAATTAAGACTTATTTTCCAATGCTTAGTTCTGTGTAATTTTTAGTTGGGGTTTTGGGCCGTGAGGCCAAAGTGTTGTTAGCTTTATCCTAGATTTGAAATCCAATTTTTATTTACAAATACTATAAAATACAATTTGAGTTCTAAGGCTTTATCATATATAATGTTAATTCCATTTTGATTAAAGTTCATTGTTTATGTTTTTAAACCCTATTCATAGTATAATTTCCCTTTCGCTCTCGAGGGGTTATAGGGTTTGAACCCTTTACTTGTATTGTTTTTTAAATCAAATACTAAGTGTTTTTCATGCAACTGCCCCTAAACTATAAATGGTTTCCATAGTATAATTTGTTATTTATGATTTATAAATTAAAAATTTAGATCATAATGATTTAGGTGATAAGTATTTAAATACTATAAATATATATTCCGCAAATTTAGCTTTGTTCCTGAATATGTTTGTTTGAAAACTCTAAACCATAAATTAACTTATGTTGATAACTAGCATTTTCAACTATAAAGGAAAAATTATTTCACTCTCCTCCTAAAAACTCTTTTTAAAGGATAGAGAATTATAAAGGTGAATAAATAATAGAAATACTATCTAGTGAACTAGTTTAAGATAAATTCCAACTTATGAGGGTTTTTGAACTCTGTTTGGAAACTTAATACCTTATTTAGATGTAGAAGTATATTAGCAAAAACTAGATGAATAAAATAATGAACTCAAAATAACTTCATAGGAAAATAGCTACTCATAAAACAATTTTATTAAAAATATAGTTACCATTAATTTCTGTAAAACTAAGCCATAATTCATAAAACATTAATACAAAACTAGGATCGTTTTAAGTTTTTCTGCTTAGAAATCCATCAACATTTCTAAACTTCCAGATACATATTTAGAATAAAATCACAGATAATACACAAAACAGCTTAGAACTTGGATAAAGTTGTAAAAGGGGGACATACCCAAAGGAGACTATTCCTCCCAACCATCTCCTAAAAGAAACAAAGATCACCTTCTTTGGGACCCTCGAGCATGTTCACTAAACCACTAGGATGAATATGCTGTGTAACATTCCATACATAAAATATCTGCAAATTAGCACTTAATAGAAGACTTAACTCTCAACAATTTCACTTTAGTTATCCCCTCATCGAATTCATTCTGTGCGTGGCTTTTTAGTTTGTAGCAGTCACAAGGTTTATTCGCTTTGAATAGAATGTAGTCTGCCTCCTGCTCAATTCAATTGTATTTATTAGATTTCCTAGGTCTTTGGGTAAGTTTTGAAATTAAACGAGCCACCTTGTCAGTTCCTCCTCTCACGCAACATGACCACAATTTTAGGGATTTTGCTTCTCGCAATAGCTAGAAAGTTAAATGCTAGTGCTTCCACTTATCATTTAGCCTTCTACAACTACTCATTCCTCCTAGTGGGTCAGTGAACACTCTTTCAATAGTCTCCTTTGGATAGACGTGTCTCCATTTAATTATTTAAATAGATAAATATTCAACTATAGTCATCCTTACCAAGTTGGTCATAAAAACATTACAATAACTTTTATCATAATGTTTTCTCAATAAAATAAAATAAAAACCTTTTTTTCTGTTCTAGGTGGGCTACACACTAAATAACACCATGTCTGAATTTTTTTAAAGCAATTAAAATGTGTATAGTAATTCATATGCATCGTAATTTGAAATTTGATGTTTCAGTTTATGAAAAGTTTCTTACATGAAGTAGAGTGAGTTTGATATCTAATTTTAAATATTATGATTTTAGTTAGTATATATTTTTCAAATATTATTTTTAGCTAAATATATCTTTATAAAGCTCAAATATTATTACCTAGATATGATGTAATATTTTTTTTTCTTAAAATGGATTAGAGAATGTAGTAAAAAATGGAAAATNCAAATATATCATTCTAATATAGAAAATGTTATATATATATATATATATATATATATATATATATATATATAACTTTCTTACTTAAAGTGCATTTACTTTCTTCTGCAATATTGCATTATTAACCTAATTTTTAGAATCACCTATTTTTTCGAATCAAAATTTTCATGGATTTTCAGTTTTATAGATTTTCATATATAACTATCAACTATTATTTTTCACTACAATGGAGTGTTGAATAGATGATGCTTTATCATATATTGATATTGTAGTTTGATGTGATTTTTAGATTAATTTCTATAGTGTTACAACATAGAAGATCACGTCATTACTAACCATCTGTTATAAATTCAAACATAGTTTTATGTGGTTTCAAATTATTAACACAATAAATATACTTACATGGTTTCTTTAAGCTTAATATTTAATTGGATTGGTTTTGTTAACAAATTTGAAGCCACAAAATTAATTGGTAAACAAAAATAAAGATATTCTTCAAATTGTAGATTTAGAACTTTAAAGAACTTTTGTTGTGATTTACATGGTTATCTAATACTAATATTAATATTCAAATAGATTTGTTTTTTTTTAAGTTAAAAATTTATTGATAAACAAAAATTAAAGTTTTAATACAATAAATAGATCTTGGTCTTGCAAGAACTTTTGCTCTGACCGTGAAAAGTTACCTTAATAAGGTTTTTCCATAAAATCTATCATGTAAACAATAGCCTCACATTTTTATAAGCTAAAAAAGAAAGCTAGCACTCCCTTTTTGTTCTATCATGCACTATGAGTTTTAACTTTTCATAAATTATGTTTAGAGATTGTTATCCTATTTAAAACCTGTTCAAATTTTTATGAACTAAAAAAGCAAGTACCTTTTGATTTATCATGCTCTTAATTTTAACTTTTGAGATTGCTATCCTATTTAAAACCCGTTCACATTTTTATGAGCTAAAAAGGCAAGTACCTTCTTATTTGTCATGCTCTTAATTTTAACTTTTGTAAATTGTGTCGGGAGAATGTTATCTTATTTAAAACCTTTTTAATAAAAAAAATCTCATCTATCTCATTTTGGCTGTAAAAAGTGTCTACTGGTTTTTGTTTTTTACATACATGTAGTTTTTTTCAGAGGAAAAAATACCAGTCTTTGTTATTTATAGAAATCAAAAGACATATTAAACGTTTACCCTCTTTCTTGACAGAAAGGAATGCTGAGTAGCAAATCAGCACATAAACAAAACTGATCAAGCCTGTAGTGACATCCACGGAGCATAAAATACAAAGTCTGATCATAGCAGACTTTTGTCTTCATTCCTGATAAATCAGGTCAGAAAATGCTGAATATCGGAGGTGATCTCAGGCAGACTTAACAGAGCAAAACTAGCTAGCCGAAAGAGTCTCAACATGACAGGTTAAGTAAATCCACTACTGAGATATCAATGCTGACAAAAACAAGAGAAGAGCAGCAGCTAAAAAAACATAAATTGGCCATGATTTATGACCATACTATCCAATGTTTCAAAAAAAGTTCCATGCCCCATATCCATTTTCAGCACCTGTTTGGAGAGGCCATCAGCTAGCATGTTATGCTCTTGGTATATATGCTTGAAGGTCACCAGAGGGCCGCAATAAAGCATGTAAATTATTTCATCACTCCAATGCATCAGAGATGGAATATCAAGGGTGGAATGTTCGTTGAACCATGAAATGATAACCATAGAGTCGCCAAAGATCGAGTGAGTGGGCAGGCCCATCATCAAACTCACTCTTAATACAACCCATAGTGCCAGTAATTCTGCTCTAGTATTAGTGCTACATCCACAGAAAAAGGAGAAGCTGTAATAATGATTTTCATTAAGATAGATCACATACCCAGTACCTCCAATTTTTTCAGCAGTAGCTCCATCAAAAAAGGCACAAGGAAAGACCATCTGTGGCTTTGGTCCAATGCTCCGATTTTTTTGAGATTTAATAGGAAATGGGTAAAGCTTGAGAAAACTCTCAATCATTGAAATGAGAGGCTGAATTGAAGGTTTCATGTTCTCAAATATACATTTGTTCCAAAGGTTCTAAATACACCAGTATGTAAATAGAGGAAGAAATTTATATGTAGCATAAAGTGGAGTGGTAGAAAACCAATGCAATAGGAGGGACGAGACAGAGTCAAAACAGGGCAAGGTAAATCCATATCAAGCTGCAAAATAAGAGACAATGCTCGCAGTGAAAGGGCATGAAAAGAACAGGTGCTGGATATCCTCCACACTTTTCAAACACAAGACGCAGCGACTAGGCCCATGAATACCCTGCGACTAAAGATGCTCCCAGGTAAGGATCCGACCATTAATCAGGAGCCAGATAAAACATACAATTTTAGTGGATATTTTCAGAGTCCAAAGAGTATTACAGACAGGGTTTGAGCTCTCAGAACTACTGTTCGATAAAATACTATCATAACCAATTGCAGCGGTAATTGGACCAATATAATTATTATGAGACCACAGGAGGGAATCACGCATATCCTTCAATCGGATTCTACAATATTCCAATCCTTTTACATAATTATCCCAGCAAGTTATAAATCACGTCTAACGCACTTTTTTTTTCTATCGAAAAATCCTTACCATGCAATAATCAAACTATTATTTGGAAACTATTAAGTCTTGATTTTTAAGTTCGTTCGTTTGCATTGACATTTGCACGATGAAAATATCTCATATAACATATGATACAGTAATCAATACTCATAAAAAAATACGATATATCAATCAATGTTTATAATAAACATTCTCATTTGCTAAAATAAAATAGTATATAATTTATAAACAATATATAATAATGGTTATATATAATATTTATTTATAAAAAAACTTATTTAAAACGTCAAATATTTTTGTTTGATAATATATTCTTACTCTTCTAACCAAAAACACAAAAAAATTAAATATTATTGAAAATAACTTAAAAATTATAAGGCACTTGTTATTAAGTAAACAAATGTAAATATTGTTTAGCTAATGCAATTTTACTCTCTAGAGAACATTACATGGAAGTTCTCAATATTACCCATAACCAAGTTAAAAAAATGACTATGAACCCATGGGATGTGGCTAGCCAACATCATAATACCTTGGATGCACATCAGTCTTGGCAACGCCTTCATTGATACAAGTAAATCCTAAGAACAAAGGAGTACCATATTTTTGTAAGGTAAAAGAACTAACCTGAACCCACCTTTAAGTATTCAACACAAACTTATCATCATTAGTGATTGATATAATTTTCTTGAAAGTCAAAAGATCACTATGTGATATCATGGCCTGAACGACTTAGACTTCATTCCATAGTATTTCAGCATTTCTTGCCGTTGGATCCTGAGATGATTTCGTAGACCATGGTTATTGATGAGTTGTCTGGTAAATTTGACTGCCTTCAGCTGATTTTTCGTTCATTATGCAGTTGGAATCGTCAATCTTCATGGACGATAAAGCCACAGTTTTATCGTTAGATGAGAACAATATTTGACGATTCAATGAGCTTTTTTTACTTGTGTCAATATGTACGGTAGACTCTCTATTCTTAGTAGAAATGAGATACTGGGAGTACTGACTATTGTTCGGGGTCGGCCATGTGAGATGTCCTGCGATCTCTGGATCCATAAGCCGAAGACTAAGGCTGCAAGGGTGAAGTAGCTGATATACACGAGAGTCAATTTATCTATCATAGATTATGCATTCTTTTGTTGATAAATCAACAATTGTTTGCTCAATATTTGTATAGAGATAATCACCTGGTAATGTTTATTAGAGATGACTTTTACAGTTTTTCATGAGAAATGTGGATGCAACTATGACTAGAAACAACCAAATTAAATGTAATATCCTGAATTTTGGACCTAACTCTTATAGGCATGTGCCTATAGATTATGATGATTATCTTGATGTTTTATTTTTATATTGGGTCGAAGACCCCATTGCATATGAACATGATGATTTGTTATATATATATATATATCCGTTTGTTTTGTGTTGGGCATGGACCATGAAGCAAATGATTGATGAGATGTTTTGTGTTGAGTGGGAAGCTCTGGAGCACTTGAGTGATTGATGATTTGTGTTGAGCAAGGAGCTCTGAAGCACTTGAGTGATTGATGACTTGTGTTGAGCATAAGCTCTGGAGCATCGGATCCTTGGCCATTGTATCCCTAGGTGTATCATACAAGTACATCCTATCATTGGTGTTGACCGAGGAGCTCTGGAATTGCACTGAACTGTAACTTCATGTTAAATCATTGAGTATGGGCTCTGGTAAGCGCTAGGGGTTATTGAAAAGAATTTAATAACTTTTAAGTGAAAATGAATTGAGGAAAAATATTGATCTCATCATCCTTATTTATAAGTGATTAAATGAAATTTTGAATTTCTGTATTCTCATCAAGTACTGAAGAGCTACCACGTTATACGAGGGAAATCCAACATGCAAGGATGTTTAGAGTTGCCTAGTCTAGTAGACTTAAACCATCAACCTACTTGACCTTAATGAAGAAGTTTCCTTAAATCTAGGGATCATGGTATATGATGCCCAAAGACATTTGTTAACAAGTGTTATATTATTATGTACTTTATACATGGTATGTATAAAGAATTCAATATATTTTTAATATTAATGATGAAAGAAAGAAAGAAAAAAAGCTCCGTCCATTATTCTTTATTCTATAAAGATAATAAATAGTCCAAAAACTTACAAAGTCTAATTAGGAACTAGTTGCAAGCTCCTAAGTTAAAATGTTAATAATTACCCAAAGTAATTGAAAATGGTTAAATCAGGAAACCAAGGTTTCTTAATTTGACTGTCTCTTTGACTGAAAAGTATGTCTATAAAGACTCAAGCTAAAAAAAGGCTTGGGCTTCGGATCTATCATTAGAGGAGTCATTTTCTTCTTATTTTGCTCTCAAGTAATTCTTGGAGAACATTTTCTTGGAAGGAAAAAGGAGAACTATTCTAGATATGATATACGAGATAGGAAACCCCACCTTAGGAGCTCTAATCTACTTGCATGTTGGAGTCCAGCTCAGGGGGATCTAGATTTAAACCAAGAATGGTTCCAGGTCATGGTTGGGTGGAACGTAGTAGTTTCGAAGTGATTTGGCCATTAAAAATAGAGGTTATAACTATCTTGAGTTGTTAAGGATAGTTATTTGTGTGTGCAGGTTCATTCATTAATAGAGCTTCAATTTACAAGTATGAAGCCCTAAACTGTCTATTCTACTTTCCTAGAATAAATGCTAACTATGTTAGGTAAATGATTACTTTGCATTTCCTAACCCAATGTATATGTTTCCATGTTTAAAACTTCTAGGGTTTTCATTTTAAAGTATTAACCCTAAGCTGTAAGTGATTTCTTATACGAGGTTATCCAGGGTTTATTTATTGGTTTATTACTGCAAGTTCAATTTATTTACTAATGTTCATAAAGGGTTCTACACCCTAGTTTAGTTTATGTAATAGTATTATTGATAAAACCGGGTTATGTACAAACTTGGTTATTTCAGTCCTGCTATTATTGTTCACTTAGACTTTATATACTCTACTGACATATTCCATTTGTGAGTAGAGACATGTGTTATAGATTTAAATAGATTAATATTAGAAGTAGGTTCTAAATACATTTAGGTATAACTTACAATCTATATAACCTAAGGTACTATCTACAAACTCAACTATTATGTATATATATAAACATATATATACATCAAGCATAAACAAATTAAAATACTATTTATAAGAATTATGCATTAAGATCTAAGCTAAATAAATCATTTAAAGAACTTTCAAGGTCTGCACATTAAATACCTACTAAATAGTAAAACATTCCATTTAAAAATACATCATCATAAATAAAGGAATAGAGTAAGCATTTGTGACTATCCATTTAGTCCGAGAATGAATCTTTGTTCACATATATAAAACCCATAGTCCTAACTAAACCATATCATAATTGTATGCATAAACATTAACCAACTACATAACAAGCATTTAATTCCATATAACGAGTTCAACACCATATCACACATATGAATTGTTTCATGTATAAACCATATCGAAATCATATTACAAACAAAAGTAATTACAAAGGTGAATAGGAATCAAATCCTGTGGACATTCTAGCCCCAAATCGCATCCATATCAATTTACAACTCGTTACATCAAACCACTAACACAGTCGAACCCTGAGGGTTTCATTTACATTTAAATTACGGCCATGATGTACGTACATCATATGTGGGCTACATACTATAATAACCACAATATTTCTTAAATAAAAAACCACTAAGCTACAACTAAGTCATAATACTTAAAGCTCTGCCTCTACGTAGTAACTCATGACCCCAACCAAACCAGATAACACACAAGCTAATAAATCAATGTAGTAAACCATTACACAATAGGTTGATAAACCCTCATTAAGCCATGCGCAGAATTGGCCTAAGCCATGGCATACAAACCAAATTATATAGTTATATAAACAACCAATGAGAACTATCAACGATTTTCCCTACATCAACGAAAGCCATTAGGGGTTTGTACCCATGGCTCTGTTCCATTTCACCCCACACTCTAATCAATGAAGTTTAAACAATAATGTAATACTTTGGAGCTATTGGAACCACTGAGAGAAAGGATCAAGCCACATACGGCATGGCATTTACCTCACATTGTCAAACATTATAGTAAAAATTTAAATAAAACATTTATATGCATTCTATAAATGAAGGTGTATGCCCTTTTATAAATCACCTTAATAAACCAATAATGCATCATAATTTCCATCCACATACATAGTACGCATAATAACCAATTCCCATTTATATACGCACTATATATTTACCTAGGAATGCCAAAATCCTAAGGAAAATATTTACACAGTAATGCCATCATTGTAGTCGAGTCCATATAGGCATGCCAATGGGCTATGGCACCATGGAAACCAAAGGTGCAACCCATGGTTTAAAATCCCAAACCTAAAATAATGATTTACAAATCAAAATAACTTATGCACAGAACCCCTAAGGGCATAACATTCACTTCATGGCTTAAAATCCTAAAATTATTTACAAAACCCAAGTTTGTTCATCAGAAGCCTGAAGGCGAATTCAAAACCACATAGAGAATCCACTACAACAAAATCTTGTAAGTAGCATCTCTTTTAGCTTCATTTTTACAATCCACCATCACTTTTACTGTATTTTTCATCATTTTTTGGACAAAGTGGACGCTTTTCCATGAGATAGTGCTTTTAATCAAGTTATTTGCATCCGTTTTTAAAAGTTGGTGCTATTTAGGATGCTAATTAGCGTCCCAATTGGCATCCCAATTAGCATCCCAGATAGCGTCCCAATTAGCATCCCAATTAGAGTCCCAAATATCATCCCAAATAGTGTCCCAATTAGCATCCCAAAAAGCATCCCTTTTTAAAATTTGGTGCTATTTTGGATGATAATTAGCATCCCAATTAACGTCCCAATTAGTGTCCTAATTAGCATCACAATTACCATCCCAATTAACGTCCCAATTAACATCCAAAAAAGATATCTTACTTGTATACTAAATGTTCCTTATTTAGGGCTCTTGTGGAGGAATTTGGGAACATGTATGAGCCATAAGTCCGACAGACAAAATGTATGTTTTAAGATCCCAATTTTTGGCCCTATAACAAGGAATGGATCTAAAGAATCATGTAAATCCCATGAGTCGATTAGGTCATTGGTATCACCTCATAATATACGTTTTGGCCATAAACCTTGGCAAATACTATGCAAACAATCCATAGTGTACTTAACAATATTGAAATGGGAGTAATATCTTATATGCAAGACAAACATCCCATAGATCATATCCTGATGAAATACATATAGACCATAATAACTACAGGAAAATGTTATGGACTAAAACTCCAATCTTTTTACCTTGGACTAATCTATAAGAACATAATTATGTACCAAACTTGAAATTCCCAACATATCCCATTTACATGACAAAGATATCATTTTTAGGGCCAATGCAAATGTTAGGGCATAAGACCATCCATTTTTAGCATAAAAATTTCCCTATTCATGGTTAAGTCATTGAGACCCATCAATGCATCATTTATGCATGTGGATGCAATGGATCATTTATGTGTGCAGGTTAAGTATATATTCCATTTATGTATGTGGGTTAGGTATGTCACATGGGTTCAAAAATGAAACACAACAAAACATTGGAGTTAAGTGTGCACGAGCCACTATGGCATCATTCAACACCTAATCCTATTAGAGCTCTACAATTGAGGCACTCGGGCTAGGGGAACATTTACCTCTAGATCGCAAGCTCATAGGAGGCAAGGATCACTTTTTTCTTGGAAACTCCATAGGAAACAAGGATACATTACCTTTTGGAAGTCACTATGTAGCGTATGGTGGGTTCCTAGGGCATTGTACTACATCATTTAAAAGGAGGAGGGTTTCTCATTGTAGTTAAATCCCAATTCTATCCACCCACTTTCCATAGTGAATAAATATTGGTTCCCAGAATATTGCAAGGATGGATGGAAAAAGGTTTGAGTTGGAAGGCGATCACCTTTAATTTACTTGACAAGGACATAGGTGGTGAACAACTATTGTATTTTTAAGGTCCTAGGTTAACCTATGGTAGGTTCTTGGGGCATTGCACAACATCATTTAAAAGGTGGAGGGTTTCTCATTCCTTTCTATCCTTGTTATTTCATTGTGTGGCCTCTCTCTCATTGTTCACTTTGGTTTGTATTTCTTTGGTGCCTAATATAAATAGCCCATACAAGAAGACTCCCATGAATTTTTGAACACAATCTCATTATTTTCATCATCATCATTGTCTTCCTCATCTTAATAATCAATATTAAAAAACATAAATAAAAACAAAAAAAAATATATTACATATGCCCCTATTTATCACCTACTTTCTTTATTCATCCTCCACTACTTTCTTCACTCATCTTTATGATGATTGTTTCCTCTTTACTTTATAGGTTCAAAGGTTTGAATTTTCAACAAAATCTCCTCCATCCTTATTTTACGTTTTTCAAGTGGTCCATAGATTTTAATTTTTTCTTCCATATCCAAATGGTCACCTCCACCTCTTTTTTATTATTTAAATATTTTGATTTTTTAATTAATTAATTTACTTATTGATTTAATTATTAAATAAATACTGCATTTGTTTTTTTTTTTTAAATTGGGGTTAATACAAAACATAAATATTTGGTAAGAATAAACTTTATGTTTGTAGTAAGAAGTATTATATGGTTACATACCATTCATCAAGCCTCATCCCATGTTATTATTCAATACTGTGCATAATATTAACTAAACAATAATGGCATTTCATTATACAATGCGTAATAAAAAAGGAGAACACATGTGGTTAAAATAAATTGTAACTAAAATAACATTTGCTAAGCCCATGATAAAATGACTATTTTTAATAGTGATTTCCATGTACATTTAGGTATAAAGTCGTTAAGAAGCAACCTTTTGTAAAATTATAAATAAAGAAACTAATTCAAAATTACTAAATCCATGTGATAAAAAAAACAATTTCAAAACTTGGGACATAAGATCATAATTATTTAAGTAATATGGATTAGAAATCCTATAAAATTATAATTCTTCATTTACATTATTATCAGCATATATGTCATTCAATGATTCCTTATCAATGTTTATATGGTCCTGTAAGTTTTTTATATTATTCTTTCTACACCATCCTGCTAAAGTGGTATTATAATCATCTTCATCTTCACTTCCTCTAACTCCGGATCATCCAATTGATTTCCACCATCTTGATTCTCATCTAGATCTGGATCATCTAGCTCTGGATCATGTTGATTAATGGCATGAAAATTTTTGTCATGTTGTGCTTGACCATCTTCATCTTCATCTTCTTGTGTTTAAGCATCTTCATCTTGAACCACACCATGGGTGCTCATTTCTTCATTGTTCTATAATTTCTTAGCTATAATTGGTTGGATATCATTGTTTTGCTCAATATTCATTGAGACATCATCAAATGCATGACTTAATATTGGATCATAATGTATGAAAAATATCCACTTTGGATCTAGAATATCTTCATAGAAAAACACCTACACATGAACCATAATCTTATATTAGACATGTTAGTATAATTTTTAATTAATATGCACATTTATATTCATAATGAACTATGAATTAACATATTGCATATAACCATTGGTTCTTATGATTATAGTTATGTTATATTGATAATAATACCCACTCACAATGAATTGGTAAGCCATAAGGATCCTTATCTTTTGGTAGGTACCTCAAGGAATCTATAGAAAATAATCCACTATGGGTATCATGTCTTCGTGTCCTCTTAAATGCATAATACCATCTACATTTAAAAATAAAACATTTGAAAATACATCATAAGACTGACATTAAAAATGAAATCTATTATAGCTTT
This sequence comes from Pseudotsuga menziesii, assembly GCA_001517045.1. Classification (NCBI taxonomy): domain Eukaryota; kingdom Viridiplantae; phylum Streptophyta; class Pinopsida; order Pinales; family Pinaceae; genus Pseudotsuga; species Pseudotsuga menziesii. Next base: position 111,325 of record LPNX010230940.1, on the reverse strand, counting down.
CTCTTACATACATAAACATTTCATGCCACATACCTTGTAAATGCTGAAAATCGACTTATGGCACTCTTCAAATCAGTGGTAAGGCACGAATCCCCCCTAATCACCAAGGGCATGATATGCTATCAAATAAAATGAGATTAGTTCATTATTTTAAATATGAAATATCATAAAAATTATGGTAATTATATGATAACAATAACAATTAAGTTATGTTGATACCTTCATAAAATTATGGAAATCATGTGTTTTAAATCCGTTGATATGTCCATCAACTGTGAAAGATTTATTCAATGATGATCCATAGCTAGTAGGTGTCCTTATTGTATGGATAACATTTTTTAGTTTATCTAGATATTTCTTTTTCAAAATCCATGGAGCTTATGGATAAGTTGCATTTCCTCTATTTGGCCACAAATATCTTCTACCAAATTTGGTATGTGAAGAGCAATGTCTCTTCTTGGAGAATAAACTAATTATATTAAGGGTTATGTTAGAGATGTAGATTAGCACACCATGGATAATGATGTTAGATTGTTCTTAACCACATGGGTCTTTCCCATGGTGAAGTAAAATATCACCCAAAAAAGTGCACATAATCACCATGATCACATCCAACCATGAACACCTTAGAATACTTTTGTACTGAACCCTTGCATCCATGAGCGAACAATCTTATGATATTACAAAATAGTGAAGCAAACCAACAATAAAAGAACTTTAAATGGGTTTTTAGGTAGATTTTATACAAGAGGATGAAAAATTTTCATGTTCCCATAACACGGGCTTATCATAGCAATTCTCATCCTTTACTCATATACTCTCCTATAATGTGACAGGGAAACATATCGTATCCCTACTTCAATGATAAAGAGTAGACTTAAGACAGAGTGGGATATCCTATACCATATAGTGTTGTGGAACATTATAAAACATTAAGGACAACATCAATCGATTATCACTCTGAGATTGAATATGCATGACCTATGAAAAATTGCCAAAATTAGTGAATCCAACCCCGTTAGTGACAATACCCAAAGTTTGAACTACCACAAAGGTCATTGGTTTTGTATCCAAACCAATAGAGTGCCAAATCAATAGATTTATGACTTGTATCACAGGAAAGGATATCTATCCTTCAATATTTTGGTAGGAGACCCTCGTAAGGCTGCATGGAGGATGAAATTTCCTTCTAACCTCTATAAAATCTAGGGTTGGTTATTAAACATGTTATGAAGAGAGAATGAATTTGTTACTAGGTGGCAGAAAAGACTATTAGGTACAAGATTGTTGATTGTAAGAACTTAATTTATTGACCCTCTTTTTTCCACTACGAAAGGAAGGAATGTTGTTGATTGAAGGCCAAGGACTTGGAGGATGCCAAGAGAAGACCAGGCACTAGAGAAAGAGGATTTATGGATCCTCCTTTTCTTAAATAAAATCTAATTTCTACTTCTCTTTCTTAGTATCATAGAATATTTCCTTTCTTCCTTGTAAATCTGATTTGTTATTTAACTAGTTGGTGATTTTATCACTTCATTTGCATACTAACCAACATAGATCCATCCTAAACACAGATCTATCAAGCACCGAGAGGCATCCAATCTCTTGAGGTGTTATTATTTTAATGGCATTTTATTTGGATTATCTTTTTTTTATATGATTGAATATGGATTTTTTAATTATTTTATATTAGATTTTCATTTTTTATTTTATGATCCGACATATAAAAAATTAATTAATTTTGATTTTTTGTACATAACTCAAGTTCATTACATGTAAGCATCTGTCTACTCTTGGTGCACATAACATTATTTCTTTATGTGGAACGTGACACATCTCCCTCATATTGGGCTGTAAGCACCTCACTACTCTCGACACAACAAGATTTTTTGTCAAGCCCCAAGGGTTATTTCAATTGATATATGCTCTTATGTGAAAGTTCATGGAGGTATAGGGATAAAATATCATTGATTCCCTTGGGTTTACTAGCCAATATTTATATTGACGGTTACTACCATCCTCTTAGAAATCCAAAGATGAAGAGAGAGATCGATGGGGTGTTGACAAAGTACCAACATCCTCATGTAGAATTCTTAATACAAACAAGTGAAGATTGCAATTCTCCAAAAAAGAAAAAAACTTTTGTCTATACCTATGTTGTTTTGTGCCTTGATGTGGTTGTCACATTTTTTTTTGGTTGCATTTCATCTCATTTCAAAGATATTTTGTACTTCTTTTTATTTTATACTTCTCCTTATATAGTTCTAGCTTATTCATAACTTTATAGAGTTGGCTATAATTTGTTATTAGCTTGAGGGAGTAATAAATGTAGTTAAATAGCTAGAATATAATAACTAATATACGATATCTTAAAAAAAGTCGAGAGTATCTTCCTTTAGTTGAGTAATATTAACGGTTTAAGTTAAGTATTTGTTGGTATAAACCTTAATATTTCTAATTTAAGTATTTGTTAGTATAAGCCTTAATATTTTTATAAAGAAGGAAAAGAAACTAAAAGTATTTTATACTTCTTAACATTTTTATAAAAAGAAATGCTAAGAGCATGAACATATTATCACAATCTTATATACGTCAATTGACACAAACACATTATCTATTTATCATGCTTTAACTTAAATTTCCATTTTTGTTGATCTTCAAATTCAAAATGTCCATTCTTTCATTTTTTTCCCTCCTCTACCCAGAAAGTGGACAAATTTTGTGCCTCGATCAAGAAAGAAAACAGTAAAAAAATTCATTTTTTTTCTGCCTCTACCCAGAAAGCAGACAAATTCCTGCCTGAATGGAGAAAGAAAAAAGTCAAAAGAGAAAGCAGACTAGTTTATCACCTTGACTGAGAAAGAAAACATTCAAAAACTATGAATTACCTGCCTCCATAGAAAACGTAAACAGTCAAAAGTGACAGATCCATTGCAAAATTGTATTTCCCACCTTGGTAAAGGAAGCATATAGTCAAAAGCAATGAAATAGAGATCAATTGTGTTGTCACTAGAATAACTCTCTTTCAAAAGTTATAATTTTTTGGCAGCACACAGAATGGTTTCATTGAAGGTGGCCCTCAATTGATCCCACGAGTTAAATTCAAACGCTTATGCTCTATCCAACAATTCATGAAAATGACAAATTGCCACTAAGAGTATACTTCAATTCAGAGCTATGGAAGAGATTGGCTAGGTGTTGATATCAACATTTAGCTCGTCATATGGATAAAAAATGATAGATAAAATATTAAAGAAAAACTCTAATTGTTATTTGTCAGTTAGCCTTGGGAGACCAAAAATGCTACACTTACTTCCTTGTAGTCTTCTTCAAATGTACCAAAAAATGGTCTGTCAGATTTTTGGAGGAGAGGATGCTCAAGGATTTGTCATGTGGGCTGGTACATGGTGTGTTGCATGTGTACTTGCTATCTCAAGGGAATTTTGAGACAAGATTTTGAAGCAGTATGTTGTAGTTGTACCAGAAATTTAGGAAGAGATGATTAACGATGGCATTGAATTTTTTTCATCATGGATAATGACAGATTTTGGGATGTTGTTTGTAGTCAGGAATCTATTGCTATGATTCAATTTATTAAGGATCCAGAACATGCCATAAAAAGAATTACAGGTTAAGCATTTCGAAAAGCCAGTGTAGATAACATCACTTGTATCATTGTACACTTTCATCACACTTGATAGAAGCATTCTGTTATTGTCCCTCCAGAGTGCTATTGATGTCCATAGTTTGTATCAATATTTAAATATTGGATTGGAACATTTGTACACATGCTTGACATTCCTTTGTATATGTTTTGATTAATTTTCATGGTTCGCCATTTTTTGAGATCGAGAATATGGGAAGGAATTTGAATGCATATGCATCCAGGGGGCAGACTACATATTATGTCAAGGTTTAAAGAAGGACGTGCCCGTGCCATCGATATTCTGGTGGATATTCTACAGAATTCAATGCATAGAAAGCAGCCAAAGAAACCCATAACAGTAAATTGATAAATGGCAGAGTATCTATTGTTTGATATTAAATCTCAGATCTGAAGAATAGGTGGCATGGGACATACAAGTTCCATCCTTAAAGTTAAAATCTCATAGATTTCAAGTGATTCTCAATCTATATCCATATTTTTAGGGATTCAATGAGTATCTTCGAGTGGAATTTGAAACTCTCAAGGATGAAAATCAATGAATAGAGCATTGCTTCCAGATCTGAAGGCATTTGAACTCAATATTCAAGTTTTCAATGATATAGGTGGAAATGAGAAGGTGGACAAAATCTGTATTTGAGGAGGCAGTTTTAGCAACCCTTTGTTTCTTGTGACATATCTTAGATTTCATTTAGATTTATTTAGAATTTTATTCCTAATACCTGCATAGTTGGTTTATTGTAAGGTCTACATATTTAATTTTTTTCAATGTAAATGGGGGAGGTACCAGCCAAGAGGGCTGAGGAAAGATTTGAATATTCTGATATTGGTGTGGCACGAGCATGTATGCACTATGTTTTTGTTAGCTTCTTTGAAATGATTACGTTCATGTGAGCCACCTTTCTATTTTAATAATTGAATTTCATGTGTCATGATCGTGTCTGGTGTATGGTCTTATTATTCCATTGCTAGATTCTCACGATTAATGTGAATTATCCTTAAGTACTATATGCAGAAAGTGGTTCATGTCTTTCATAAATGCATACTTGTAGCTTTGTCTTACCAGTATTGATTGTGATATATACTGTTGTTTAGTTTTTTCTTTCGAATCTGGCTTGATTTCTGTAGTGAGTCTTACTGACCACTAAATTCCATAAATTCATTTTCCAGTTATCCATTAAACCAATTTAAGATTTCTCTAAGCTTGACCCTAACTCTCGGGGTTCAACTTTACTGATAACATCTTCTGGCAGCATTACCAAGGATCAAATGAAAGAATACATACTTACCTAGGCTATACAACAACGAAAATATCCAAATTTTGATGGTGAACAAAGGCTGTTGACATAGTGGCTGCAAATTTCTTCACCAAGCAACTCCAAAGAATCCAGAGTTGACTCCATTGGTTGAGGATCTAGAATGCCATCACAATATTGAATGAAGGCCATTGTGGCTCTAAGATTTGCAGCTCTTAAATTTTCTACAGTTCTTGGTTTCCCACATCTAGTACCGAGTATGACATAATGGGGAGAATTTCTGCCTATATTCAGAGAAAGGAGAGAAGATAATCTTGCTAATCATCTCATCATGTTCCATGAAATCATGAATCTACTAGATCTACAGCACGAGGATGTTTATGTATTCATTGGATGGTGATGCATGTGAATGGTGTTTCTCGTTACCTCCTTCCAGCATTTCATCCTTGAAGGATTTCCACATAGTATTCCATAAGCACTGTAAAAGGTAGTTTTTAGCTGAGTTTTTATTTGAAAATTGTTGTGAGGAATATGAATTGCATGATGAGGATGAAATATTTTCTATGGCTACTTCTGAGGAATATTCGCAACTCATAGTTGATATTAAAATACATGATTATGTAATTGAGAATGATACTACTTCAACAGATCAGCATGATGATAAGGCTAAGAAGGAAGAAGATAATTTATTGCCTGTTGTATTTTTTCATAACTTTGTTTTACACCAAGAGGATTTTATTTTTCCTTATATACCTGTCACTTCAAATTTAGATGAAAAAAATGATAATAATGAGGATGTAGCATCCCTCGTATAGACCCCTAAATGCATTGCAAACTATTGAATAACATTGTATTTGTCTTCTAGTGAGGGGCTCAAGGCCAAGGCCCCACCAGTAAGACCTTGTAATTGATACTATCCAATGTTCCTTAGGATACTTAATAGTTGGATGCTTCTCAACGATGGGAAACTGAACCCACAAGGGAAAAGAATAGAAAAAGGTCAAAGAGCCTTAACTGCAATAATGTAGCTTTGGTCTCATCATGACTATGGCATCCATAGGGATTCCTGTGTCGCCATATTCAGCCCAATTAAATGGACAAATACTTAATTTCAAATGTAAGTAAGACATGGTCTAATTAATTTGAAGGGGTACTAACCTTGACAAAAGGGTCGAGGGGTTAACCATAAAATAGGAAGAACCAAAGGGGAAAAAAAACCATCCCAAAGAATTAATGGTTAACAAACTATATGACTTAGTCGCGTTATAAATTGGGAAAAAAGGAGAAGATGGATAAGTCATTTTTATTGTATAAAATGACAGAGGTCTATTATATAAGGAAAAGATGGATCAAGTCACTTTCTTATATAAAATTGACATAGAATTATGTCAAAAGGAAAAGATAAGGGTAAGTATTTTATTGACATAGGTTTATTAGATAAATAGATTGAATTTCTCTCTCTCTCTCTCTATATATATATATATATAATGACATATTATATAATTAAGTCAAATGGGATCAATAGAAATTAAGTCCTTTTCTTATGTAAAAATTTAGGTCAAAAATAGGTAAATGGAAAAATAATTGAAGGGCATGGATTTGATAATATTGATGAAGGAGATTAAAAAAAACTTAAGAATTAATTCCTTCATCAGTTGCATTAATTCCTGCCTGAAGGAGGGAAATAAATCCTCCTTGAACCCTGACAGCCATGGCCAAAATCTCGGGCCGAAACGGTCACCTTAAATTTTGGGAATTCTCTACCTAAAATCCCTCCCAAAAATTTCAACGAAAAAAGTTCTATGTTTATCATTTTTGGATAGGTGGGTTGAAGAGGATGGAGTTACTGAAAGAAATGAGTATTATTTATTTATGAGGGAGGTGTTTTTGCAAGGGGGAGCCCTGAAAGGTTCTTGGGAAATGTTGAGTAGTGTGAAGGGATTCTGAGGGATATGGATTCTCAAGTCACAATTGCGCTTATGCTCTCTTTGGTAGGAGGAGCAAGCACATCATTGGGTATGCATATTTTTGACTGGTCTTTCCGTGGATAGGTGATTTTAATATCATTATCTACTAGTGGTTATTTGTGTCATTTCATAATTGCCATTGATTATGTATATTAGAACTTGCGAGACTCCCTCTTCACCTTGTCCTACTGTAGATCTTTGCTTCTTCTCGCGAGAGAGGTTTTAACACACCACCCAACTCTAGAAGGTCCCAAAGTCACGCTCATATTGTGGGGAATACTTCTTCCAAGTCTGTTTGCACATTCAATCTTTCAATCAGATATTCTCCCTCTTGGCCTTGGCTATTAGGAGTATAAAAACTTATACCTGGAAACACGGTGTTTATGTTTAAATTTCATGCTTAACCTTTAAGTATTTTGGTGCGACTTCATATAAAAGGTGTTGTTTGATGCAAAGAACAAATCTAATGACAGTGTCAGGGTGTATTTCCTTTTAAATTTCAAGGTTAATCATTAAGTATTTCTGAGTGACTGCACTTTGACTGCATATTAGAAATGTTGTTTGATGTGAACCATAAATGCTCTTGATAGCGTCAGGATGTCTAGCTTCCAGTATGTGTCTTTATGTTTTGTGTCGATGGTCTTTTGTTGTGCTAAGTTTCCAGTATATTTTTATGGTGGTCTTTTGTTGTGCAAGATATTTTGTCTTATTAGTAGAGAATGGACCTGTTGCTGATAGATTCTGAGTTTTGGTTTCTGGCATTTTGTGTTTCTAGTTAGAAGTTGCATTTTCCTATCTTCCTATGTGGAAACGGTAAGTAGATGGTCATATTTTCCTGATTGGGTATTTTAAATGATTAAAGGATCACATTAGTTAATAAATGTCTTCCCATAATTTATAGTATAAAAATCCATCGTAGAAGTATAAAATGTTGAAATATCCTTTTTATCAAGCTGGGTGCCTTTTGTAAATGTTACCTGAGTTTATGTCATAATTAACACAGAAGTTACCTAAAGCGTATTTAGGGTATTTTGTTTTACAACGCCCACCGAATAGGGTATCTAATTGCTTTATTAAAGTCGAATTCACCGAGTGCCCAAGGGGCTGTTAAATCCTTTTATGAGCTAGTTATAAGGAGTCCAAAAAAAAGGGGGGGGGTGTTTAGTTACAAGAGGCTCTCTACGAAGAGCCTTGTGGTAAGGTAAACCTGCCATGGGTGAGTCGTGACTTTGTAAGTACTCTATTTTGATAACGAAATAAAAATAATAACTAATTTGGTGGATGTAGCCTCATGGATGAGGTGAACCAGGTGAATATGGTTGTCTCATTTGTAGTATTATGTTGTGCATATTTATTTTCTTTCTGCATAATGTTGATATTATATAAAGGCTTATTGGTTGAAAAGGTTAATAATCATGTGTTTTGCAGACACCTAACTCTCAAACACATCACTTAATGCATTAAGGTAGAAGCGGTATTTTACAGAGGAAGATCATGCTAATGCTTTTTCAAATCAACCTTTCTATCATGAATATGAATCTGACCTAGGTATTAAGGGAAATGATGAGAAGTTAGATTTTTCCACTATACTTTCTCATGCATCAATGGCCGAAAAGTAGTTTGAAAATCCATTGATTTCCATTCTTGAGCAGTTTGAAAAGAGCAATAATGGAGAGGAAAAGATATATATTTTTGTACCTATTGAAAGTTTAAGCAGTAAGCTTATATATGATGAATACTTAGATGAATTCGAAGAACAACCTTTTGAATTAGTATTTATAGAAAGCTTCAGCAATAGATCCATGTATGACATTTACGAGGACGGTGAGAGTGATGATGTTGGGTCACCAAATCAGTGTATAGTGTGCTTTTTTTAGCAGCAATCTTCGCAAAGAAGAAACCAATATCCTCTATTTAGACAAAGAATTTCAAGGAAATATTAAACCAAATGTAGTTGCCTCTGTTGGATATTTCAGAGACCAAGGACGTAATTTTCAATTTTCTTCTCTTTCATCTCCAACAATCCAAGAAAAGAAATTTGATGTCATCTATCAAGCAGTGATTTCACATAAACAATAAGATGTGGTAGTTACATGTTCTCGATTTGCTTCTTCTAGCAATTTCTATGACCCTATAGCAAGTTACATGGAAGCAAAGGAAAGTGATCAGTCCTGTGTCTTTCATCATTTAAGCATAGAATTTCAAATCTATGGGTCTGGTTTCTTGGATCATATGTTTTTGTACTTTTGAGCTCTTTCAGTCTTTTGTATACTCAAAGATGGAAGAAAATCTTAGCTAATTCATAAACTTCTGGATTGGTTATATTGGAATTTTTCCTATGTTTGAAAAGAAGTTTTTGATTGCTTAAGTATGAACAGTGTAAATAAATAAGCTCGCTTTTCGAGCATTTATTTTCTAGTGTATTCAATGGATTTGTTTTTAGTTAAGCAATGGAGAAAAATAGTTTGGTTTTCAGTATATTAATTTACCGTAGATCGGTAGACTCCAGTCGAATACAAAAGGCCACTGGAACTACTAGGTTCTTGGAGCCTGGTAAGAAAGTCTCCATCCTAGATGGAGCTAGATGTTGTCAGTCGAATAACCCTCCTTCAAAAGTTATAAGTTTATGGAAGCACATAGAATGGTTTCATCTAAGGTGGCCCTCAATTGATTCCATAGGTTAAATTCAAATGCTTATGCTCTGTCCAAGAATTCGTGAAAATGACAAATTTCCACTAAGAATATACTTCAATTCAGAGTTGTGGAAGAGATCACCTAGGTGTTGATATCATCATTTAGCTCGTCATATGCATAAAAAATGACAGATAAATATTAAAGAAAAAATCTAATTGTTATTTGTCAGTTAGCCTTGGGAGACCACAAATGTTACACTTACTTCCTTGTATTCTTCTTCAAAGGTACCAAAAAAATGGTCTTTATAGCTTTTGGAGGAGAGGATGCTTGAGGATTTGTCATGTGAGACGGTACATGGCATGTTGCAGGTGTACTTGTTGTCTCACGGGCATTTGGGGACAATATTTTGAGGCAGTATGTTGTAGTTGTACTAGAAATTTGAGAAGATATGATTAACGATCGCGTTGATTTTTTTCATCATGGAAACTGACGGATTATGGGATGTTCTTTCTAGTGAGGAATCTATTGCTATGATTCAATTTATTGAGGATCCAAAACATGCTACAAAAATACTTACAGATGAAGCATTTTGAAAAGGCAATGTAGATAATGTCACTTGTATCATTGTACGCTTTCATCACAGTTGATAGAAGTATTCTGTTATTGTTCCTCCATAGTACTATTGCTGTCCATAGTTTGTATCAATACTTAAATATTGGATCAAAACATTTGTGCACATTCTTGACATTCCTTTGTATATGTTTTGATTAATTTTCATGGTTCAACATTTTTTGAGATCGAGAATATGGGAAGGCATTTGAATACCTACGCATCTAGGGAGCATACTACATATTATTCCAAGGTTTTAAAGAAGGATGTGCCTATGGAGCTCGATATTCTGTAGGATATTCTATTCAATTCAATGCATAGAAAGCAGCCAGGGAAACCCATAATAGTAAATTGATAATGGAAGACTAAATTTAGGTGGTAGAGTATCTATTGTTTGATATTAAATCTTAGATATGAAGAATAGGTGGCAATGGGACATACAAGTTTCATCCTTAAAGTTAAATGCTCGCAACTTTCAAGCGATTCTCAATCTATATCCAAATTTGTAGGGATTCGATGAGTATTATCGAGTGGCATTTGAAACTCTTAAGGATGAAAATCAATGAATAGAGCATTGTTTCCAGATTTGAAGGAATTTGAACTCAATATTCGAGTTTTCGATGATACAGGTGGAACTGAGAAGCTGGGAAAAATATGGATTTGAGGAGGCAATTTTAGCAAGCCCTTGTTTCTTGTGACATATCTTATATTTCAGTTAGATTTATTTAGAATTTTATTCCTAATACCACTACAGTTGGTTTATTGTAAGGTCTATATATTTAATCTTTTCGAATGTAAATGGGGGAGGTACCAGTTGAGAGGGTTGAGGAAAGATTTGAATATTCTGATATTGGAGTGGCAGGAGCATGTATGCACTCTTTTTTTATTAGCTTCTTTTAAATGATTATGTTCATATGAGCCGCCTTTCTATTTTACTAATTGAATTTGATGTGTTGTGATTTTGTTTGGCGTATCGTCTTATTAATCCATTACTAGATTCTCACAATTAATGTGAAGTTATCCTTAACCCGGTTCATGTCTTTCATAAATTCATACTTGTAGCTTTGTCTTCTTAATATTGATTGTGATATACACTGCTATTCATTATTTGCTTTCGAATCTACCTTGATTTATGTAGTAATTCTTACCTACCACCAAATTCCATAAATTCATTTTCCAGTTATCCATTAAACCAATTTAAGATTCCTCTAAGCTTGACCATAGCAGTCGAGGTTCAACTTTAGTGATAACATATTTTGGTGCCATTGTTGGGGATCAAAGGAATGAAGACATACTTCCCTGGGATATACGACAACAAATATATCTAGACTTTGATGGTGAACAAATGCTGCTGACATAGTCGCTGCAAATTTCTTCATCGGGCGACTCCAAAGAATCCAGAGGTTACTCCATTTGTTGAGGATCCAGAATTCCATCAGAGAATAGAATGAAGGCCATTGTGGTTCAAAGGTTTGCACCTCTTGACTTTTCTGCAGTTCCTGATTTCCCACATCTAGTATCGAGTATGACAGAATGGGGGAAATTTCTTCCTTTCTTCAGAGAAAGGAGAGAAGATAATCCTGCTAATCATCTCATTAAGTTCCATGAATGCATGAATCTGCTATATCTATAGCACGAGGATGTCCGTATGAATATTTTCATGTATTCATTGCATGGTGATGCACGTGAATGGTATTTATCGTTACCTCCTTTCAACATTTCATCCTTGAAGGATTTCCACATAGTATTCCATAAGCACTATAAAAGGTACTTTTCAGCTGAGTTTTTATTTGAAAATTGTTGTGAGGAATATGAATTGCATGATGAGGATGAAATACTTTCTATGGCTACTTCTGAGGAAGATTCACAACTCATAGTTGATAGTAAAATCCATGATTATGTAATTGAGAATGCTACTACTTCAAATTTAGATCAGCAGGATGATAAAGTTGGGAAGGAAGAAGATAATTTATTGCCTGGTGTATTTTTTCATAACTCTGTTTTATAGCAAGAGGTTTTTCTTTCTCCTTATATACCTGTCACATCAAATTTAGATGAAAAAAATGATAATAATGAGGAAGATCATGGTAATGATTTTTCAAATCAACCTTTCTATTATGAATGTGAATCTCACCCAGGTTGATGAGAAGTTAGATTTGTCCACTATACTTTCTCATGCATCAAAGGTCGAAACGAAGTTTGAAAAGCCATTGATTTCCATTCTTCAGCGGTTTGAAAAGAGCAATAACGGAGAGGAAAAGATATATGTTTCAACACCTATTGAAAGTTTAAGCAGTAAGCTTATATATGATGAATACTCAGATGAATTGGAAGAACGACAATTGAATCAGTATTTACAAAAAGCTTCAGCAATGGACCTATGTATGACATTTACAAGGATAGTGAGAGTGATGATGTTGGGTCACCAAATCAGTGTATAGTGTGCCTTTTTGAGCAGCAAGGTTCGGAAACTAGAAAACCCATATCCTCTATTTTAGACAAATAATTTCAAGGAAATATTAAACCAAATGTAGTTGTCTCTGTTGGATATGATATTTCACACACCAAGGAGGTAATATTCAATTTTCTTTTCTTTCATCTCCAACAATCTAGGAAAAGAAATTTGATTTCATCTATCAAGCAGTGATTTCACATAAACAAGAATATGTGGTAGTTACATGTTCTCGATTTACTTATTCTAACAATTTCTATGACCTTATAGCAAGTTACATGGAAGAAAAGTAGAGTGATAAGTCTTATGTCTTTCATCTTTTAAGCATAGAATTTCAAAATTATGGGTATGGTTTCTTGGATCATATGTTTTTGTGCTTTCAAGTTTTTTCAGTATTTTGTATGCTCAAAGATGGAAGCAAATCTCAGCTAATTCATGAACTTTTGGATTGGTTATATTGAAATTTCTCCTATGTTTGAAAAGAATTTTTTGATTGCTTAAGTATGAACAATGTAATTAAATAAGCTCGCTTTTTGAGCATTTATTTTCCAGAGTATTAAGTTGATTTCTTTTTAGTTAAGCAATGCAGAAAAACAGTTTGGTTTTCAGTATGTTGATTTACCAGGTAGACTCCAACCCAATAAAAAATACCATTGGAACTACTAGGTTCTTGGAGCCTCGCAAGAAAGTATCCATCCCACACGAAGCCAGATGTTGTCACTAGAATAACCCTCCTTCAAAAGTTATAAGTTTATAGTAGCAGACAGAATTGTTTTATCTAAGGTGGCCCTCAATTGATCCCACAAGTTAAATTCAAATGCTTATGCTCTGTCCAAGAATTCACAAAAATGATAAATTGCCACTAAGAATATACTTCAATTCAGAGTTGTGGAAGAGATTTCCCAAGTGTTCATATCATCATTTAGCTCATCATATGCATAAAAAATGACAAATAAATATTAAAGCAAAACTCTAATTGTTATTTGTAAGTTAGCCTTGGGAGACCACAAATGCTACACTTACTTCCTTGTATTCTTCTTCAAAGGTACCAAAAAATGGTCTGTCAGGGTTTTGGAGGAGAGGAAGCTCAAGGATTGGTCATGTGGGCTGGTACATGGTGCATTGAAGGTGTACTTGTTGTCTCACGAGCATTTCGGGACAACATTTTGAAGCAGTATTTGTAGTTGTACCAGAAATTCGAGAAGAGATGATTAACAATGGTGTTGAATTTTTTCATCATGGCAACTGACGGATTATGGGATGTTGTTTCTATTCAAGAATCTATTGCTATGATTTGATTTATTCAGGATCCAGAACATGCTGCAAAAAGACTTACAAATGAATCATTTCAAAACGGCAGTGTAGATAACGTCACTTGTATTGTTGTACACTTTCATCACAATTGATAGAAGCATTCTGTTATTGTTCCTCCAAAGTGCTATTAATGTCCATAGTTTGTATCAATACTTAAATATTGGATCGGAACATTTGTGTACATGCTTGACATTCCTTTGTAAATGTTTTGATTAATTTTCCTCGTTCACCATTTTTTGAGATCAGGAATATGGGAAGGCATTTGAATGCCTATGCGTCTAGGGGGAAGACTACATATTATTCCAAGGTTTTAAAGAAGGATGTACCCATGGCGCTCGATATTCTAGAGGATATTTTACAGAATGCAATGCATAGAAAACAGCTAGGGAAACCCATAAAAGTAAATTGATAAATGGCAGAGTAACTTAAGGCGGCAGAGTATTTATTGTTTGGTATTAAATCTCAGATCTGAAGAATAGGTGGCAATGGGACATACAAGTTCCATCCTTAAAGTTAAATGCTCACATATTTCAAGCGATTCTCAATCTATATCCATATTTTTAAGGATTCGATGAGTATTTTTAGTGGCATTTGAAACTCTCAAGGATGAAAATCAATGAATAGAGCATTGTTTCTAGATTTGAAGGTATTTGAACTCAATATTCAAGTTTTCGATGACACAAGTGGAACTAAGAAGGTGGACAAAATCTGGATTTGAGGAGGCAGTTTTAGCAAGCCCTTGTTTCTTGTGACATATCTTAGATTTCATTTAGATTTAGTTAGAATTTTACTCCTAATACCTGCATAGTTGGTTTATTGTAAGGTCTAAATATTTAATCTCTTTGAATGTAAATGGGGGAGGTACCGACCGAGAGGGCTGAGCCAAGATTTGAATATTCTGATATTGGAGTGGCAGGAGCATGTATGCACTCTATTTTTTATAGCTGATTTGAAATGATTATGTTCATATGAGCTGCCTTTCTGTTTTAATAATTGAATTTCATGTGTTGTGATTTTCTTTAGTGTATGGTCTTATTAATCCATTGCTAGATTCTCACAATTAATGTGAAGTTATCCTTAAGTACTATATGTAGAACTTGGTTCATGTCTTTCATAAATTCATACTCATAGATTTGTCTTATCATTCTTGACTGTGATATATAATGTTGTCCAGTATTTGCTTTCTAATCTAGCTTGATTTCTGTAGTAAGTCTTACCTACCACCAAATTCCATAAATTCATTTTCCAGTTATCCATGAAACCAATTTAAGATTTCTCTAAGATTGACCCTAGCAGTCCGGGTTCTCTAGGATTCTAATAAGTCCATTTTAATAGAATTTTTAGAAATATGTAAGATACAAGTAGGCATACCATGTTTTTTAAGGCCTAAGATGCATAAAGTCCCTCAAATGTTCCATAGACACTTTTGATTTTGCTATTGGATATTTAAGCTCAAGAGTCCCCACTTTAAAAATCTCTTCAACCATTAACTCAACCCTTTGCTTCGTCCCTATAGGTGGTTGCTTGAGCTCCCCTTCTACTAGAATCCACATTCCTTTTGCTATGAGATGACTATGATAAACAACCGAATAGTCCACCAACACCTGCCCCCACCACATAATCATAGGCATAGATGATGACACAATTCGCACCCGTTGCTTACACAAGCAATCTCATATTAGATACTTTTCCAATTAAAAAGGAAAAAGTCCCAAAATGAGGTGTCCAAATGGAAAAATCACAAATTCTCAATAGTTACCTAGCAATCTACTATGTATATAAATAGTAAGTGACCATAACATAAAACTTAGTGAATTTCTAACAAAATAAAGTCCTACTATGCTTTAGTGGAATTTGTTGCAATACGTTTTTTTCTTAAAAACAGTCAATTTTGCCATAAATTTGAGTTGCATATGAATATATTTGTAAGCATGAAGTCAAGAACCATACTGGTTCATATTTGAGTATGTATCTATACTTGGTGGTCTAAAAAAATATAGCACTTAATTCTAATGATAAACTCCTTTCTCTGGCCGAAAAGGGTTGGCTGCACCAATGAGGAATGGGGAATTATTCATCAGTGACCAAGGTTAGGTTGCCATGGGAACACCTGGAGGTAGTGGTTAAACATGTGAGGCTTGCATTGCATTCCTTACACACACATAAGTGGATCAAAACCCACCCTCTTGTCAACTTTAAGACCAGACAATAACAACTCATCTATGGCCACAATTGTAGGGGTGGTAGGTGTAGGGGAATTGCTCTTTGACCTCAAAGGAAAAGTAGTAACTTCATTCAATTAGGGACTGGGAAATAACTAAGTAGACCATTGGTGCTTTGGCAAGGACTCCTTATAGAGAAAAAATCGAGCATGAAGGAGTTCATAGTATTTTGTGACTCCACTATTTTTATTCAGCAGATGGTAACAAATTATCTTCCCCACAATCCTAAACTCAAAAAAATTGTAGCAAGGGCATACTGTTTTCAACAAAAATTCTCTTCATTGAATTTTCATCAGCTTCCGAGAAAGTTGAATAGTGTTGCAGATAAAGGGGCTAATAAAGGTTATTTTCTAATCCTCTGGGATATCAACACAAATGGGAGGATGGGGCAATTACTATATCCATATTTCCAACTCATGGATTTAATAAACACAACAATGAATCCAACCACATGCATGAACAACTGGCAGTCTCCTCATCGCATGCATAGCACGATTATTTTACATCCCATCTTTTGTACCCCTTGCTTGATGTCCCACCACCCCGACATAATGAAGATTTAGTTGATGGGATGGTGTGTGTAGGCATAAATCAGCCTGCCTACACCTTGGTCTGGCCTTTGGTTTGTATCTTGCAGGCTTGTATCTTGCAGGCATATTGTTTCAAGGAGGATGAAATCAAGCCCAAGTGATGCAATTTGGATTCTCTCAGACTCAGGTGGTCTCGTTTTGCCACAATTTTGGTTTCTTGAGTCTTCTCTAGGAGAACAAAGGAGCTTGGTCCCTTGGCCATTATCAAACATGTAGTGGTATTCTATTTGGTTTGTGGTTCAGTTTATCCTTGTTCTTATCCTCAGGAAGGTGAATTTACTTTGGGTGAACCGAATATTTGACACAGCTGGTACAAGCCCTAGGATTCTTTGGGGTTGTGGTATATGGGGAGTTCAATCCAACACCATTGGTCATGATATTGCTTTCATTTTTTAAGTTCCTCTTTTTCTCTCGATACAGTTTTACCCTAATGATGTTGCACTCTCTGTGAGAATGATGAATTAAAATGAACAATAAGAAGGTGTGAGAATCATTGTGACAAACATCAAGATAACATCTCCTCCATCTTGAGGATATGGAAGACTAAGAAAAATCTCAAGAAAGTTAAAATCCATTAGAAGGAAACTGATACTCCTAAATGTACAGATTGTCTTTGGAAAGACTCACATTAGTGAAATTAGTGTTGGAGGCCATGCCAATGTACTAGCACTCGCTTGTCTACACCCCCGTTGGGATTCAGAAGAAGATAAGAAAGCTCCAGATTCACTTCACATCAGTAAAATTAGTGCTGGAGGCCACACCAGTCTACTAGAACTCATTTTTTCTACATCCCTGTTGGGATTCAGAATAAGATAATAAAGCTTTTGATTAAGTTCACATGAGTAAAATTAGTTCTGGAGGCCGCACCAGTGTACTTGCACTCGCTTGTCTCCATTGTTGTTGTGATTCAGAAGAAGATAAGAAAGCTCTCGATTCAGTTTCTATGGAGTGGGAAGGAATAAAATAATGCCATTCGCTTTCTAAGCTGAAAAATAAAATCCAAACCAAAGATGTTTTGAGGATGGATTCTCAAAAAAATTCATATATTTAAAAAATTACCAGTAGCCCAGAGCATTTGGAGACTTTGCACAGGTACAGGTTTATGCCTGCAAGTTATGAGAAAGAAATATATCAACTATGTGTCACTGGAAGATTGTCGGGAAATCCCAAAGCTATAAAGAAATCATCTATTAATTCGAAGGAAATGGTCATGTTTTTTCCTATTGTAGGATGATTTTTGGCTTTATAAGTGGTTTATGGTGGCAGACTAAGAGTGGGATTGGTTGCAAAGGCTCATACAGATTTTCTGACAATCTCTTGGAACATCTGTAGTTTCTAAACATATATGTTTTATTTGATATATCTACACGAGTACAAATCATGGCTTGGCAAGAGGACTGGAGGAATCCAGAAGATTAAGAACTTGTTGCGGGACAAATAGGGGGATGGTAGAAAGAAAAGCCAATTGGGAACCAACAACATCAAGCTCCATCTAGGATATGGGAAATTGGCATGGTCCTTGAATTCCATGGGTGGTTCCTATACCGTCAAGTTGGGATATACTTCTCTTTTTCCTCAACATCAATAGATATGCCAAGCTTGATTGCCAGCTTGATTGAATGGAAATTTTTTCCTTCTTATTTTTTTAAATTTTTTCCTTCTATTTTTATTTACTTTTAAAATTATTTTTAACCAAAATTATAAATATTTATATATTTTTTTTTTTTAACTTCAAGATTATAAATAAATAAAAATTTGGGATTCGAATCACAAATAAAATGCCTTTTATTTTTATTTTTTAAACTTACCCAAGATTATAAATATTTTTCTTTTTTAAAGTTTGCCTTTTATTCTTATTTGTTTTTATTTTTTATTTATTTTTAACTTACTTAAAATTATAAATATTTTCTTTTTTAATTTTTATTTGCCTTTTTCATTTTTTAAGTACCCGAGATTATAAATAAAATCCAATGTGGGATTTGTTCATCATGGACATAAAATAATCATGGGAGCCCATGAATACTCCAAAAGTAATCATGGACATAAAATACATGGAAGAACATGAATACACTTAAATATAGGATATAAAGAAGAACATATAAAATAATGTAAAAACTATATCTATTTTTAAAATGTTTTTATAATTTGATTTATAATGAATTATTAAATGATTTTATAATTAGTGATTTTTTTAAATAAATAAAAAAACATTATTTGGTTCTAAGAAAAGTCTAGAGAATGCTAATTTGTTTTTTTTTCAAATACAAACAAGAAGACTAAATTTTTCACTTCCATTTATTGATAAAAGTGAGACTCACTAGATTGAAGGTTTGTTGTGAAGGGAGGCTAGCGAGTTTGACATGAAAGTTTGATGTGAAGCAAAATTGACCCAAAATTGACAAGAGATCAAAAATTTTGGTGCCAAGGAGAGCAAGCAGAGCAGCCGTGTTTGCTATTGGAGGAATCTTTGCCTACCACTGTGAAGTAAGCCCTAGGAGTGATCCATTCGATGAGAAGGTCTTGTGTGGAGATCGTTGCATGGAAAGCTATCTGCATGAAGTCTGCATCAAAATTGCACACCTCAAACACTTGCAGAGTTGTCGAATCCGGTGGAAAAGACCTACCTCAATGAAGCTAATAAATTAAATGGCTCAAATTTCATCAACTGGAAATTCAAAATGGAAGGTTATGGTTAAAGATAGCATAATTCCACATATTAGAGAAGCTAAGACTTCTGCTGAAACATGGACAGTGCTTAAAGATTTGTATGAAACTAGCAATACAAATCATATTCTTTTCCTGAAAACTCAATTGCTAGGCATAAAAATGGATGGAAATGAATCTATTAGTTCATTTTTTGGTTGTATTAAAGAGGTGAAAGACAAGCTAGGAAATATAGGAGAAAAAGTTTCCAGCACTGATCTTGTCATAGTTACCTTAAATGGTATGCTAGAATACTATCAAATGTTTATAACAGGTCTCGCAGAAAGGGAGAAACCTCCTACTTTTGAAGAATTGATAGGTATTTTGCTGCAAGAGGAAGAAAGACGCACGAATTTGAATCCTCGGAACTCGAACTTGGCACTGTGGTCAAATAAGAGATTCTCAGGAGGGAGTTCATCGCAGAGAAGGAAATATCCAAGGTTGAATGAAGGTATGCCATCTAACAGGAATGAGTCAAAGAGTTGTTTTTATTGTGGTCAACCTAGACATCTTATTAGAGACTATCAGAAGAAGAAGAGTGATGATGCTAGGAATAAAACTAGAAAACATACAGGTCATTTTGCAGAAGATTCTTCAGAATATGATCTGTGATTGTTTAATTCTACTAACTATTTTGATGAACCCCCTAATTTTGATTCAAGGGATATTAGACTATTTGTGTCTAATGCTGCTTTGTCTGCTGAAACTAATGATTCTGATGCGTGGTTTGTGGATTTCAGAGCATCAATACATATGACATGTAATAAGAAGTGATTTAGAAATTTTAAATAAAAACATAATGGTGCTAGCATATGTTAGTTTTTCATCACATTAAGCTAGCATTATGATCTTAGGATCTTTTCACTGAGAGAATAACAAGCATAGCAATAAAACATAAGCACATCACAAGAGACAAGAGACACAAAGAGTTTTCCTCGGGGAAACAATAAAGGAGAAAACCCCGCAACTTCCTCTAAGATAGAATCAACACCAAAACAATAAGAGATCTCCCAAAATAGCAGTAGTCTTCTATCTTCTATATAGTCCCAAAATTTCCTCCTTCAGTAGTGCGCCACACTTGGGAGAGAAAGTGATGTATTTTCACAAGTGATGAATAGAGAGTCTCGCTCTCTCTATCTATATTCTTCCGTTGAATTGAAGTGCACTCAATCATGTCAGCCCAACTAACAATTACTTACTCGAGCCTACACCTTAATTAGTCTATAATAACTCAAGTGCCCCAAAACTGTGGGGACTTACCTAATGACTTGATATGACTTGATTACATTATTAATCCTCCCGATCGGAACATCGGGGCGTGATCACATGACTCAAATACATAATATAAACATCCTGGAATAAACATTGGGTTACAATACATAAGATACATAGAAGAATACATTCCAAAGTTACATATACATCAACACTCCCTCTTAACTAGGAAGGTATTCTTTCGACACAATTTTCAGCACTGGTCTTCTTCTCTGTATCAGCTGGATCATCTCTCCTTCAAGTCATCTTCACTGGATCTGGATCATCTCTCGATCTGGATCAACATCACTGGACTGGATCTGGATCATCACTCGATCTAGATCATCACTGCTGGATCATCATTATTGGATCTGGATCATCACTCGATCTGGATCAACATAAAACATCATCACTGGATCTAGATCATCTCTCAATCTGGATCAACACTGGTGCTATCTCATGATTCTTCTCGTCATAGGAAGTTCTACAGAGCCATCCCTTTTTCATGCTAGTTGTAGGCCTACCCTCATGTAGGTCTTCTCCCAGCACTTACATCTGACCTGCTCATCAGAAAGGCACGCCCAGCACTCACATCTGATCATGTAGTAAACTACAATCCCATCAGAAAGGCCCAGCACTCACATTCACTAGCATGATAGGACACACCTACTATCATCTGTGAAATGGATCAGCACTTAAAACCACCAGCATGATAGGACACACCTACTATCATCTATGGAAAGGCACAATGCTCACATCCACCAGCATGGTAGGACACACCTACTACCATTTGTGGAAAGTCTCAGCACTTATAATCACCAGCATGGTAGGACACACCTACTACCATTTGTGAAAAGGCTCTGCACTTACAATCACCAGCATGGTAGGACACACCTACTACCATTTGTGAAAAGGCTCTGCACTTACAATCACCAGCATGGTAGGACACACCTACTACCATATGTGAAAAGGCACTGCACTTACAGTCACCAGCATGATAGGACACACCTAGTATCATTTGTGAAATGGCACAGCACTTACAGTCACTAGTATGATAGGACACACCTACTATCATCTGTGACAAGGCTCAGCACTTACATCCATCCAGGAGGGAACACATCCTGCTCACAATGATGGAAGGGCATGCACTCATATCTGATCATGAGGGGAACACATCCCAACAATCATATCAGAATGGCCCCCAGTCCTCCTCGACTGAGCTACCTGGTAATTGACCAGGCGCCTCCATTCTCCTAAAGAATGGCAGTTGCGCTTACATCCGACCTGCTCGTCGGAATGGCCAACACTCACATCTGACATGGAAGGAACTTAATCCTTTAGCCATGAACATAATGGTTCAGCCCTTACATCTGATCAAGTGGGAACACATCCCTCTATCACATCAGAATGGCTACTCAGTTCTTACACTGAGTGTTCCTGGTAACTGACCAGGTGCCTCCATTCCTAAAATGGAAATTGCTCTTACATATGTCCTGCTCGACAGAATGGCCAGCACTCATATCTGACATGGAAGGGAGCAACCCTCTCACCATGACATAATGGCTCAGCCCTTACATCTGACCTACTCGTCAAAATGGCTACTGATCTCAGCACTCATATCAGTCATGGAAGGAACCAATCCTCTCACCATGACAGAATGACTCAGCCCTTACATCTGACCATGGAAGGAACCAATCCTCTCACCATGTCAGAATGGCTCAGCCCTTACATCTAACCATGGAAGGAACCA
Organism: Pseudotsuga menziesii; assembly: GCA_001517045.1. NCBI lineage: Eukaryota > Viridiplantae > Streptophyta > Pinopsida > Pinales > Pinaceae > Pseudotsuga > Pseudotsuga menziesii. The sequence goes on along the minus strand of LPNX010230940.1, from coordinate 88,913 downwards.
ATCCTCTCACCATGTCAGAATGGATTTGGGTCTCATCACTTTCTCTGGGAGGAAGCCTCGATCTTGAGAACACCAAGTCTCTCTCTGAAGTACTTGAACTTCAGCCTAGCCAATGGCTTCGTCAATACATCAGCTATTTGTTCCTCCATTGCAACATATAGGAGCTTCACTACTCCTCTCTGCACCATATCCCTGATATAGTGGTACTTGATCTCGATATGCTTCGACCTATCATGGAACATTGGATTCTCTGACAACTTCACGCAACTCTAGTTTTCATAGTGTATACAAGTAGCATCCAAAGGGAGATCAAATATATCAGACAGTAGCTTCCGTAGACATACTACCTCACAACTAGTTGAACAAGCTGCGACATACTCTGCTTCAGCTGTACTCAGTGCCACACAGGATTGCTTCCTTCTAAACCAAGAGATCACACCTGATGCCATACTGAAGCAACACCCTGAAGTACTCTTCCTGTCGATGGTACTGCCTGTCCAATATGAATCAACATAACCTTCTAGGTTAATCTTCTGATTCACATCATACTTGAGCCCATAATCAACTATACCCTTCAGGTACCTCAGAATATGCTTTGCAGCTGTCAAGTGAACACTCCTCGGATCTGTCAAGTACTGGTTCAAGGTGTTCACAGCAAAGAAAATGTCTGGTCTCATGTTCGTCAGGTACATCAATGACCCAATCATCTAACGATACATCGTAGCATCAACCGTCTCTGATGTAGCATCACTTAACAGCTTCATGTTCGATGCCATAGGTGTGGCCATAGTATTGCAGTCCATCATCCTGAATCTCTTCAGGATCTCTACTTCATACTTCCCTTGTCCAAGGAAGATCCCATCTGTACTCTGCCACACCTCCATGCCTAGAACAATAGTGCATTGACACATAACAGGAGCATCACTGGTCTTCTGTCTTCAACCTTGAAGCAAAGGTTGAAATCCACTTTACTCTCAGTAAAACCTAGAATCATCAGTAATCTGCCCATCCTGTTGTACCATGTCGAACCTCAGGATATTCTACAATCACTCCCTCTGAAGCGGAGCATCATACTCCCTCTATCTTCTGTACTCTATGCACTGAAACATTCTGTACTGGAGTGACAAGTAGTATCCATCTAGGATCACTAGATACTAAGATCCTCTATCTTGAACTTCTTCAAAAGTTCATCTTGCACCCATCTGTGAGCTTGTCATCCTCTATCAACCTTGTAGCAAAGGTTAAGATATTCATCAAGCTCATCATGTATGTGTTATCCCATGGGTGTCTTCTTGAGCTCGTACAAGGCCTTCTTTCATTTGCACATATGATTATGCATGTCATGTGACTTTACTTCTATTAGCTGTAAATGTTTCTTCGTAGACTATGCCTTCTCTTCGTGAGAAGACTCATGCTACGAATCTTTCTTTGTATCCCACGATGTTTCCATCTACTACATGATGGAATTATGAAATTCTCTTCAGGTCTCGATACTATGCCCTGACATCATTCTTCTTGAACTGGTCTTCCATTTCTTCTTTAGTTACTTCTTCTTGTCTAGAAGGTTCTGCATCAATGATGTTACTGCATTCATCATATTATTCTTTGTCTTGAAATGTCGTCACTTGTTCTTCGGAACAAGTCTACGTTCTTCTTTTCTTGTAGATGATAATGTATGCGATCCTTCCTACAAGTCAAATGCAATTGTATGGTTAGAAACATTTCATAAGGAATATTTATACTGGCAAATACTTATGCATAAATATATGATCATGCAACTAATTTAGCCAATACAACATTCATCCATATCTCACTGAAACTTTCTAGATGCCTTCCATCTCTACCAGGACAACATTGAGATTGTGCACTAATCTAATATGTCAGCAAAGAGGTTTCATTCTAGATAAGTAGCAATGGAGAGTTGTATAGCACCATGAGATACTTACCCATCACATGCATATTAGTAGTATACTGTCCTTAATGCAAACATCCTATCATGCATAATACAATAACTGAATATAAACAAATGCATAAAAAAATAATATAATGAAATGACAATTGAATACTTATCTTTATTCGTTTTGAGGGTAGACTCCTTCTTGAGCCTTCAGCTTCATAGCATCGTTTCTTATCCAAAAGCTAAGGTGGATAAGAAGTTCTTCAAGAGTTGAGTTCTTCATATTCCTCATTGCTTGAGGGATAATCTTTGGATGGAAAGAGCTTGATCTTCAGTTGCTCCCACCTTCTCTTCTCGAGTCTATTGAAATTAATCACTTTCTTCTAGCACACGTTCATTGAGTGAATGAATTCCACGATCCTGGGAGGCCATTCAAGGTGGCCATCATCACTTCTGCATTCTTCACTTTTTCTTTTACCACTTCAAGTTGTTCTTGATTTGAGAGACTCTTATGACTGCATGGTATTTGCATTCTAGAATCTTCACATTCTTCAACTGGATTCTTTAGGTCATATTCTGATTTTTGTTCTTCCCTTCAAATAGCTTGAAATTCTGGAAGACCTTCAACATCTTTGCTTGCAATAGGTAGTGCTCTGTAATGCACGTGTGCAAGCCTTCTATGCCAAAGCTCATTTGGCTCTACTGTTTCATGGATCAAGGCTTGTTCTAGATAGCCGTTCAATTTGTACAAGCCTCCTTCTTGTTCTCCAATCATTACCGCATCATCGATAGTCTTTCCTTTTGGCCACATGATGACTTGACCATCTATGAATGCAACCCGCATTCCTTTTGCATCAATGCTGAAATGGAGAGAAGGTTCTTCTTTAGTCCTGGAATAAACAATACTTCTTTCATTGTTAGAGACTTACCAGAGTCTAGCTTGTATGAAGATTTCCCACTACCTTTTATTGGATATTGGTAGTCATCTCCCAGTTTCACCTTGTGTGGTGATTCATGTTCTGACAGTCTTATAAAGGATTCCTTGAATCCCGTCATATGTTTGGAAGCCCCACTGTCTATAAGCCAATCATCACTTCCATGAGTAATGTTACCTGTGAGACCTGATATCAGAACATATTCATCCTCGCTTGAAGAATCTTCACTTTCATATCTGGATCTCTTTCTGGATGGTTCATCATCCTCTGTAGCATGAGCATGAAGTCTTCTTTGGTCTTGACCAATTTCTTCTTGTGAAAGGCATCTAACCTCGTCTCCCTCTGAAACTGGAATCTCCATACTCATGTAGGTGTCCAATCCATTTTCTTCAGAGAGCTCATATACTTCGAGGCTTGGAAGTTGTCAACTTCTGCAAGCTTGTCACCAAGCTGATGCAATATATCATATTGAAATGAGAACCTGAAATGGAAATAGCAAAGGATTAGATCTTACCGATTTGAGGTGTCCGTCCTTGTCCCAGAATTCGTTGATCTAGGGTTTGTCGCAGAAACCCTAATTTTCAAAACTTGGAATATTTAAGATATTATTGTACAAATAGATAGATCTCTTCAAATGGAGTTGTCCAATGTACTCCTTTTCTGAAAACAGTGGAGGGAAGCTCCCAGAACAGGAAGCCCTAAATTTCCAATTTCTTCTGCAGAAATTCCTGTTACTGTTTCTATGATATCTCTGAAATTACTACTCCTCTGTGTCTAAAATTTAGTACGGAGGTAACATCGCATGTCCCTGATCCAAAACCGTAGTTTTCATTAGAATTGGTTTCACCATTTGGGATTTATGATCCTTTTCCCAAGGTGACCTATTACAGGACTGTTCAGAACAGCGAAGTTGTATGGCATGCCACGTGTCACTGGTTCATCTTCTAAGTCTGATATTCGGACCACCGAATTTAAAGTCTGTGCCCTTTTTGGAAAATCTTCAGGAATTCCATTTGGACCTTTGTAGCTCAAGATATTGCAGATCTCCCCAGATGTCCTGTTCAGGGATGAATTCTGGAAGAGGCTGGAACCCTAACTTGGAGAGATCATATCTCCTGGAGTACAGCGAATATGAGTCTTATTTTTGGATACAGGCTTCATCAGGACTGTATATTTGGCCCCTACAATTTTCAGCTTCTGATACTTCGCCAATCTCAGAATATAGTGACTGTACCAAAACGTAGCAGTTTTAGTATTTAGGGTTTCTCCTAGCTCAGGGTCAAACTAGGGTTTGACTTTCCTGGACTTTCACCCAACCAAATTTCTTGATCCAAGTCTCTAAACTTCGGTTTTGATGAGGAGAACAATCCTATGCTGGTCTCACTCAAAAATTCATCTTCTGTAGAAAGCCCTAATTTCCGCATCGAAGACTGAAAATGCTCGGAATCAAATTCTGTTTCAACAGAAAGATGCGCCCTAAGGAGGAGAGTTGTCCCACCTTAGTTTTACTGAAAATATGTGGAGGAAGATCCATAAACTAGGAATCGCTAGTTCCTGTAGCTGCATAATGTCTTCTTCTTAGGTTAGCTCTGATACCATGTTAGTTTTTCATCACATTAAGCTAGCATTATGATCTTAGGATCTTTTCACTGAGAGAATAAAAAGCACAGCAATAAAACATAAGCACAACAGAAGAGACAAGAGACACAAAGAGTTTTCCTCGGGGAAACCATAAAGGAGAAAACCCCGCAACTTCCTCTAAGATAGAATCAACACCAAAACAGTAAGAGATCTCCAAAAACAGCAGTAGTCTTCTGTCTTCTATCTAGTCCCAAAATTTCCTCCTTCAGTAGTGCGCCACACTTGGGAGAGCAAGTGATGTATTTTCACAAGTGATGAATAGAGAGTCTCTCACTCTCTATTATATTCTTCCGTTGACTTGAAGTGCACTCAATCATGTCGGCCCAACTAACAATTACTTACTCGATCCTACACCTTAATTAGTGTATAATAACTCAAGTGCCTCGAAACTGTGGGGACTTACCTAATGACTTGATATGACTTGATTACATTATTAATCCTCCCGATCGGAACATCGGGGCATGATCACATGACTCAAATACATAATAGAAACATCCTGGAATAAACATCGGGTTACAATACATAATATACATAGAAGAATACATTTTGAAGTTACATATACATCAACATCATATACCTTGGAGATGATCGCACTCATTAGATCAAGGAATACATAGATATTCTAGTAACATTTCCGAATGGTACTGTTCATCACATTCACAATGTTGTGTATGTGCCTGGGCTAAAGAAAAAATTGATCTATGTATCCACCATTACAGATCAAAACCTGAAGGTTTAATTCTTCAAAAATCATTGCATAGTAAAGTATTTGTTGGACCGATACAGAACTGTTGCAATGGGAGACAGAGCAGGAGGACTATACGAGCTTGACGTTACAAGTAAAGAACATAATGCACTGATTTCTGCAACTATGCCAATAGAGAGTCTTTGGCATCAAAGGCATGGACACATAAATTATCACGATTTATTATTAGTACAAAAACAAAATATGGTTGATGGTATTCCCATGTTAAAGAATGAGAATGTCGCTTGTGAAGGATGTGGATTAGGAAATATGCATAGAGATGAATTTCCCTCTAACCTTGATAGGAAAAAGAGAGATGTGTTAGATCTTGTTCATTCACATGTTTGTAGACCTATGCAGACTAGGTCTTTAGGAGGTGCAGTTTACTTTATGTTATTTATTGATGATTGCACAAGATACACAAGGGTTTATTTCCTTAGAAGAAAAAGTGATGTTTTCTAGTACTTTAAAGAATTTAGAAGCATGGTGGAAAAGAAAACAGAAAAAAACATCAAAATCCTCTGTTCAGATCAAGGGGGAGAGTATAAATTAGGCGACTTCATCAAATATTCCAAAGATCATGGAATAGTATAGCAGTTCACAGTACCCAGCACTCCACAATAGAACATAGTTGTTGAAAGGAAAAACAGAACTCTAGTAGAGTGTGCACACAATATGATGAAAGGTAGGAAACTCCCGAATGCATTTTGGACTGAAGCCATAACTACTACAGTATATTTAAAGAATAGAAGTCCTACAAGGTGTCTTGATGATATTACTTCTTTCGAAGCCTTGTATGGTTCCAAACCTACAGTTCATAATTTGAAAATATTTGGGTGTAAGGATTTTGCACATATTCCAAAGGACAATAGGAAGAAATTGGATGCTAAAGCCATTAAATATATTTTCATAGGGTAATGTTCTGAATTTAAAGCATACAAACTGTTTGATCTTTCTACTCACAAAGTATTTGCAAGTAGATATGTACTTTTCCATGAGCAGGAAACAGGAAATCATGACAACAACAGTTATGAGGAATGGCATAGACTTATTGATGAAGGAGTTAAAGAAGAGCAACAACAACAACCATCACAACAACAATCACAATTGCAACAACAGACACCACAGGAGCAACCACAACCGCAAAAGCAAGAAGGGCTAAGTGATATGAACACTTCAAGCAATTCGAGTTCATCTAGTGGTGAAGACAGATCTTCACAAAGTGAGGAGGAAGATAATCATTTGAGAAGATCTTCACAGCAGGTTCGAATTCCTCAGAGGTATAGAGACTATGCCTTAATGAGTAACATTTCAAATGGAATAGAACCCATGAGTTTTAATGAAGCTAATGAACATGATGAATGGCAAAATGCAATGGAGGAAGAATATGAATCTATAATGGAAAATAATACTTGGGAATTGATTGAATTGCCTAAACATAAAAATCCCATTGGATGCAAATGGATATACAAACCCAAGTTTAAATCAGATGGTAGTATAGACAAATAAGGCTAGATTGGTGGCAAAGGGGTATTCATAAATAGAAGGTATTGATTATGCTCAAACATTTGCACCAGTAGCTAAATTGAATACTATCATAATGTTAATTGCTTTAGCTAGAAAGTACCATTGGAAGCTACACCAATTAGATGTTAAATCTTCATTTTTGAATGGTGAGTTAAAGGAGGAGGTTTACCTTACTCAACCGGAAGGTTTTGTGGAACATGGGCAAGAACACTTAGTGTGTAAGTTAAAGAAAGCATTGTATGGACTAAAATAGGCACCTAGGTCATGTTATGAGAAGATAGACTCTTTCTTTCTTCAACATCGTTTTATGAGGAGCAAGAGTGATCCAAATATGTATATCAAATTTGATGAGCACCGGTATATAGCATTGATTTCCTTATATGTTGATGGTTTAATAATTACAGGAAATGCACATAAATTGATTGATGAAATCAAGGAGCAACTGTCACAAGTTTTTGAAATGAAAGATCTTGGTGAGTTACATTATTGCTTGGGTCTTGAAGTTTGGAAAAATGCATGCCAAACTTTTGTTTGTCAAAGTAAGTATGTCATAGATGTACTTAAGAGATTTAAAATGGATCAATGTAAATCTTCTACTGTTCCCATGCAGCAGAATGTGAAACTCTCTTGTGATGATGGTTCCAAAGAGGTGAATAGCACTATGTACAGACAGATGGTGGGTAGTTTGAATTACCTCACCACAACGAGACCTCAAATTGCGTATTTTGTGAGTGTGTTAAGTGAGTTTATGGAAAAACCTCAAGAAAGCCATTGGAATGCAGCACAGTGGTACTCACTCAGGTATCTAAAAGGAACACTTGATTATTGAGTTGTTGAGTTGACAGGTTATTCAGATTCTGATTGGGTTGGCAATCCGGATGAAGGAAGATCAACCACTGGATATGCATTTAGCATTGGATCCGGAATTGTTTCATGGGGCAGTAAAAAGCAGCCTACTATATCTTTGTCTTCTACTGAAGCAGAATATAAAGCCTTGTGTGCAACAACGTGTGAAGTTGTTTGGCTAAGAAGACTTCTTCAAGATGTTGGAGAAGAACAAAAGGAACCTACAATGATCAAATGTGATAATCAAAGTTCAATCAAGGTAGCCAATAATAATCCAATTTTTCATGCAAGGACAAAGCATGTTGATGTTGAGTTTCATTTTGTTAGAGAAAAGTTGTAGTCCAATGAAATAGATCTTATATATTGTAATACTTGTGAAGATACTGCTGATATTTTTACAAAACCTCTTGGAAAGGTTAAGTTTGAGCTGTTTAGGGAGATGTTAGGTGTAGCAGTCAATCCATTCTCGATTAAGGGGGACACTTGGAAATAATAAAGCTTTTATTAGTTAGTTAGATAAACAGAGAGAGTGTTTAATGTAGATCAGAGTTTATTTGTTGTTTGTTGTAACTGTTGTTTGTTTTCATTTAATAAATACAAACTATGAGCGTAGTCTTAGTAGTGAGATTTTCCCCAATCTTCTTTGTGCTCTATTTTCTGTGTGTGTGCTCTATTCTTTCTCATTTTGAGTCTATACTCATCTGATAACTTCTTGTGTGACAACATGTTATGGGCCATGTTCATGATGGTCAGGTTCTTTTTTTCAGCAACTCAATTCTATGGAGTGTATCTGGTGGTAAAGTGTGGCCTTGAACTCTTTGTACCGAAGGATTTGAACCAGAAAAGGTTTCTGAATTGTTCTTGAGGAAATAAACCCAGATTTTTCTACTAAAATCATCAATAAATATAAAAAATATTCATAATATTTATGGTTTTTTTTGTACACTAAAGGCAAATATTGATAATCTTCATAACATAGATTAAAAATAGGATGAAAAAATTGTAGATAAGGTAGATGTTGATACTATTGATAATAAGGTTTAAAGATAGAGATGGAAAAATATAAATAAATGACCGCATTTATTTTCACATTTCCAAACTGTAAATAAGACAAATTATAATAAAATGCATATGTTTCTACATTTTCCGTAAATAAGATAAAACCACTCAATTTTGCAGAAGATTAAAGTTACACAGTAGTAAAAAAAAAGAAAATTTGAACGTATATATTAATAAACTTTAAACACAACAAAGGTACGTATATCCTAGACATCATTGAGACAGGAAGATGAAAGTTGAAAAAATATAAAATTGTATAATTCTTTATATCATCCTACTTGAACATAGATCAGGGTTAGAAAAGTATAATGCTGTGATGATTAGACAAGCGAAAACTAAAATTGAATATGTGCACTGAATATTAGAGAAATTTCTAATTGGAAAATTATTCTAGTCAGTCTATGGATCTAATGTCTCTCGAGCTGTCGCAGATAGACCTTATGAAAACTTGATACATAGTTGAAGGTTGAAGGCAGTAAACAGTTAAAACAATCAGAAAAGCTAGACTTGGAGTAATGATCGGTATTTTATAGGAATGGAAATAAATTTCCAAAAAGTATTTTATAGGAATGGAAATAAATTTGCAAAAACTAGACTGTGATTTAATTTAAACAAACTACCCGCTACACTGTTGGCAAAACCGCAGAATGACACCACATACAATGACCGCAGAAGCTTTAGAGTGCAATTCGCAAACTTTATGTCGGCGATGGTATTGTTTTGCACTGCTCAAGTTTTCATTACAACCCTCGGCCTGGCATCGGGGTATCTGCGAGCTTGTATATGATGATATTTCTCTCCTGCAAAATCCATTCAGATGACCCGCTTCTGGGGAAACGCCGCTCGAATATCCAATTGTTTCGGCCCCAGGTAAGTTCTTTCCCATTCTGGCCTGGACGAAATCCTCCTCCTCAGTCTTCACAAAGTAGCTGCCATGGACTAGCTGGCCTCTCTTCTCTATTAGTCCATGGGGTTGCACAAGGGCAGAATGAACGCTATCGCGCCAAGTCCTCCACATTGAAGAATGATCAACAAACTGATCTTGCAAGTGTATACCCTGTGATTCATGAAAGTTTGAAGAATTTCTAGTCAAGGCCGTCTCAGATGATCTCTGTAACAATTGTGAGGTCATCATTAAATAAGTAGGTTTCAGCTGATCTGTATTATGACACGGCATCCATGGACGATTATCCGACATGATGACTTGCATTTCCAGAAGAAGACTAGAAAGAGCTACACTAAACTCCACTTTACTGCATGGACATTTAGTTCAGAATTAATACATTCGTCATCCAAACCCTAAAACAGCTCAACTGAAAACAAGTAGCACTCAGAGATCTGGCTGTGCGAATTGCTGCAGAAGTAACCCTAAAGCAATTAAACTACTCATTGATAGCCAGCCAAGGCTTTGAATGGGATCCATGGCTTTTAGCGTCACTTCTAAATGGTTCATTAGATCAACAAACTTTGGAACTTTCTTGGAAATGACAGTAGCCCAGTGCAGAATGTCACTCGTGATCACCGCTACTGCAAACTTGTAATTGGTATACGAAGAAAATGAATCCAATGTTGGCTCTTTCCTCAATCCGTGGTAAGATTTTCGTTAGAAGTGAGTGCTTTAGCAATTTCAAGGACTTAGGCAAAGAGGAGGGTGCAGCTCCTATTTTCTTTAGTTTTACTGTGGAGTGGGACAGAAGTGATGCTAAACACTAAACGTGTAAAAATGGCAATGAACATGGACTCATGGTATTCAAATGTTCCCACACACCCGCTCTCCATGATTTCGACTGGTACCGGCTGTTGCGTTCGAATAGTCTAATTCATCTTCCTTGAAAATTCCATAACAAGATTCCTGTCGATTGATGCCGAACAAAAATGTCGTTTACTATAGCAACATGACACGTGACCGTGTCAAAACCTATGACACGGTTTCAAAATCTACATGTTTGATCATTGGTTTGTTGTGACCAGGCTTGGAAGATAGACAGTTTTTGTTAAGTTAGAAATTATTGTATATCTAACTTGTAAGCTGTTAGATATATTATTGAAAAGTTTATGTAGTAGTCCTTAAAAAAACATAACACTATTCAATGTTACAACTTATATATAAACATAAATATCAATATTCAATCTATTACATATCAATTAATGCTACAGCAGCCAATATTGTGTTTCTTGAATTTAAATTTTATAATGCTTGAAATCGAATGGACACTATGCTATGTTAAGATACCAAATAGCAAGCATTGTACTTGTTGAATTTCAATACTTAAGATGCAACTGACACTATGCCGACTGCATTTCACACTATGCTTGCTGCAGCTGCATAAGCTAAATAATTTTCGCATTATGATATGCCCGACCGATTCAGATCCACATCATTCCTACTACTATCTAATCTAATCTACTCGTACAAATCAGATCCCGTTAAAACCGCAATCTCCTCGGAGATTACATGTCGCCGTCTATCATTTTATTATCAAATATATTAAAATAAAGGTGGAATGTAAACCCTATCAACGATCACATGTAGCTATCTATCATTTTATTATCATACATAGTAAAATAAAGGTGGAATGTAAACCCTATCAAGCTAAAATTTATTTATCTTATTCAATTTCAAACGGATAAACAGCCCACGTTAATTATAAGAACGTTATTCATTCTTACTACGTTATTTATAAGAGCAATAATTGTTCTAAATATGGAAACGTTCCTATCTACGCAAATATAAATCTTTTTTAATCTGATCGATGATCACAATACAATTTTACTTTCATTGTTTTTAAGTGTGTGACCGGTGGCATTTAATAATTATATGCTATGCTCGGCAACCCGGCAGCCCGACTCAACGGTACAATGTTTTTTCATGTTGTTGATGTGTTTTAATTTAACCCAAGTGCCTGTCTTCTGTGGCATTGGAGTGAAAATTACAGTGAATATATAAACATTAATTATGTTTGCTAAAGATTTGTTAGATTAAAATGTGTAATTTTTTAAAAATGAGCATGCTATATTTTATTTTTTTCTGAAATATTTATTAGAAAAGTGATTAAATTTTTTATTTTAGTCATCATAGAAAAGTAGTGATTTAGAGAAATATGATTGAGTGAAGTTTTGCTGAAGTTGCACAGTCTATATTGTGTGTTTTGTTGTTACTATATAATAATTGGAATATGAAAGAAGTGGAGAATAGTAGGAAAAATATGATTTGAGAGAAATCCCAATTATCAATTGTTTTAAATTTGTTTCTTAATAATGAGTTGGGACAAATATGAAAGAATAGGAGAATAGTTGGAGATAGGATTTGGAAGAAGCCTCAATTATTAGTTATTTTAAAGTTGTCTCCTAATAATGAGTTGGGACAAATGTGGAAGAAGTAGAGAATAGTTGGAAAAATACTATTTAGGAGAAGTGTCAATTCTCAATTATTTTAAAGTTGTCTCCTAATAATGAATGAGTTGGGACAAATATGGAAGAAGTGGAGAATAGTTAGAGAAATAAGATTTGGAAGAAGTGTCAATTATTAATTATTTTAAAGTTGTCTCCTAATAATGAGTTGGGACAAATGGAAAATGGTTAGAAAAATATGATTAAAACAATTCATTAATTGTAAATTAACTTTTCTTTTCATTTTTTATATACTTAAGCATTATATTATTATATAAGAATTATTGTATTGAAATATGTAATTTTTTAATATTTCACATTTTATTCATTTTAATAAAACAATTATTAGAAAAGTTACCAAATAACCTTTTAGTCATCGTATATGACTAAAATTCTATAAATATGATTGAGTGAAGTGTCTTTATATGTTTGAGGTGTTGTCCCTTAATGATGAGAGAAGTTGAGAATAGCTTAGAAAAAAAGATTTTGGAGAAGTGTTAATTGTCATAAAATATATGTTTGACTTGTTGTCCCTTAATGATGAGAGAAGTTGAGAATAGCTTAAAAAAATAAGATTTGGGAGAAGTGTTAATTGCCAATTATTTTTATGGTGTTTCCTAATGATGGGTAGGGAGATGTGGAGAATAATTGGTTTGGGAGAAGTAATAATTGCCATTTATTTTAAGTCGTCTTTTCTAAAAGCATGTATATAAATATTAAAATATTTAAAACAGAAAAAAATAGAAATTAGTATGGCTTTTAGATGCACCGTGTAGGAGTTTTTAGTCCTAAGTTTCCGGTGAACCCTTTCATCCATATTAGTGGAATCACAATGAAGGTTGTGTATGATGGAAAATATTAGGCTCAATAAATAATGAAATGGAAATATAGCCATTGAGAAAGAAAAACTGAGAAAGGAAAAAAATCCAAGAAATAAAGAATTATATATTAAAAAGAATGATAATAAATTAGTAAATTAAGAAGAAAATTTAATTAAAAAAAATAAAGGAAAGAATTTAATAGGAGTTTTACAAATTCCTTAATTAATCTCTAAAAATAAAATAAAACAAAACTTATTTAAATTTTCTTTTTTTAAAATGAATAATTAAGAGAGAGAAATAAAAATATAAAAACCAAAACTAAATAAATATTTTTTTTATTAAAAATAACATAAAATGAAAACATTTTAACAAATGGTAAATAAGGAGAAATTAATGGAAGAAAAAGAAATGAAGATATATATTTTAAAAAAATATAACATTTTTTTTTTAAATGTTGTTAATAAACTGGTGAAACCCAATCAAGAAGATATTTTTATTGAAAGTTAACTTAATAAAATGAGTGAATTCAACTAATTAAAATAAATTAAATCAAATCAAATAGATAATGAAATAAATTAGAAAGATTAAGAGAAAGGGGACTTAAAATATAAAAAGCAAAGTAGCGTGAAGGACTCAAAAAACATAGGAGAGAGAAAATTTAGAAACATGTTAAAAACAATCAAAGAAGAATACAAAAGATGAAAGAGATAATTAAAGCACGCAAAAAAATTCCAAGAGATGAAGAAGTGATCTCAACAAATTGCTCATGTAAAAATCATAAATGATGGGTTTGATAACTCACTTAGGCTATAACCATATTCAAGATTACAATTACTAGGATTCTTTTTTATTTCAAAAGCTTTACGAACAAGTGAGGACAAATAATGAGAAGTGTGAGAAAGGACTTGGTTTGATCAAAGTAGATGGGGTCTTTAGAATTACAAGAGTGTTCTATAATGGTGGATTTAGAGATGTGATTTTGATTAGTGTGAGCTAATTGCTTTTTTTTATGAAGGATTGGATGGATCCACTAGTCTCTCTTTAATGTTAGGTTTTATACATGAGTAAAAAATTTGCTAAATACCTTAGAAAAAGGGGTCAAATCTTCCTTTAATACTTTAATTTTTTTTATTATTATAAATTTTGTAAAGTTTGAAAATCGTTTTAATATTTCTTTATTTAAGATAATAGATAAGTAATTAGTATCACCTTCAATTAAAGGAATGGAGATGTTTTAATTTTACAAAGTGCGTGTCCTCCAAAATATCTTCTTATCCGCGTATTTTACATGCGGAGAAGTTTATTCTTTTAATTTGTAAATTCTCAAATATTCTCACTAGTCATGAATATATAAACATTAATTATGTTTGACTTTTTATATATGTACAACATTTATTATTGCGAAAGATTTGTTAGCGTAAAATGTTTAATTTTTTTTTCAATCAACATGTTATATTTTATTGTTTTCAATTGAAATATTTATTAGAAAAGTGATTAAAAAAATTTGAGTTCAATCATAATAGAAACACATTTAGAGAATTATAATTGGGTGAAGTCTTGCTGAGGTTGCATAGTCTATTGTGTGTGTTTGTCGTTATCTTATAATGATTGGAATATAGAAGTAGAGAATAGTTGGAGAAATATGATTGGGAGAAGTGTCAATTATCAATTATTTTTAAGTTGTTTCTTAATAATGAGTTGGGACAAATGTGAAAGGGAGAAATATGGAAGAAGTGAAAAATAGTTGGAGAAATAAAAATTGGGAGAAGTGTCAATTATCCATTATTTTAAAGTTGTCTTCTAATAATGAGTTTATTTTAAAATTGTCTTCTAATAATGAGTTGGGACAAATGAAGAATGGTTAAAAAATACTAGGATGAAAAAATATTAACTTTAAATTAACTTTATGTTTGATTTTATATATACTTAAACATTACATTATTATAAAAGATTTATTACATTATTATAAAAGATTTTTTTATTAAAATATATTATTTTTTTTAATATTTTACATTTTCTACTTTTTAATAAAAAAACATTATTCGAAAAGTTAACTCTTTAGTCATCATATATCACTAAAATTCCATAAATATGATTGGGTCAAGTGCTTTTATTTGTTTGAATTGTTGTCCCTTAATGATGAGAGAAGTTGAGAATAGCTTTTAAAAATATGATTTGGGAGAAATGTTAATTGTCAACTATTTTTATGGTTCCCTAATGATGGATTGGGAGATGTGGATAATGATTGGAAACATATGGTTTTGGAGAAATAATAATTGTCATTTATTTTAAGTTGTCTTTTCTAAAAGTATGTATATAAATGTTAAAAATATTTAAAAGATAAAAAATAGAAATTAGTATGGCTTCTAGATGCACAGTCTAAGAGTTTTTAATCCTAAGTTGTGGGTGAACCATTTCACCTATGTTCATAGAATCACAATGAAGCTTGTGTATGATGGAAAATATTAGGCTCAATAAATAATGAAATGGAAATATAGCCATTCAACATAGAAAATGGAGAAAGAAAAAAAATACATAAAATAAGGAATTTTAATTTTTTTCTTTTAATATATAAATAAAAAAGAACAATAATAAATTGATAAATGATAATAAATTAGTAAATTAACATGAATTTTTAATTAAAAAACTAAAGTGGAGAATTTTATAGGAGTTTTATAATTGTTTTAATTAATCTCTAAAATTAAAATAAAACAAAACTAGTCTAATTTTGTTTTTCTAAAATGATTAATTAATAGAGAAATACAAATATAAAAACCAAAAGTGAATAAATAAATATTTTTTAATTAAAATAACATAAATGAAAACAATTTTAACAAATAGTAAAGAAGGAGAATTCAATGGAAGAAAAATAAATAAATGTATATTTAAAAAAAATAACTGTTTTTTTTGAAAATATTGTTAATAAAGAGGTCAAACAAAATAAAGAAGATATTTTTAGTAAAAGTGAAATTAATAAAAATAAGTGAATTCAATTAATTACAGTAATTTAAATAAAATAAAATAGCTAACGAAATAAATTAGGAAGATCAAGAGAAAGGGCTCTTAAAAATTAAGAAGGAAAGTTGGGAGAAGGACTAAAAAAAACTTAGGAGAGAGAAAATTTAGGGGTGGGAGGGAGGGTGGGTTGTTAAGTCAAGATAAAATACAAGTAGAATGCAAAAAAGGTTAGAAAATGATAAAGAAGAGTACAAAAGATGAGAGAGATAAATAACTTGCAAAAAAAATTCAACAAAAGAAAAACTAATCTCGAGAGATTGTTCTGTGTACATCATATATTAGGGGTTTTCGTGATTGGCTTAGACTATAGCCATATTCAAGATTAAAATTATTAGGATTCTTTTTTATTTCAAAAGCTTCAAATATAAGTAGAGAGGAATAATGAGAAGTGTAAGCAAGGACCTTGGCTTGACAAAAGAAGATGGAGTATTTAGAATTACAAGAGTGTTCTACAATAGTGGATTTAGAGATGTGATTTTGATTAGTGTCGGTATTTTATCTTTTAGGAAGGATTAGAGGGATCGAATGGTCTATTTTTAACATAAGGGTTTTTACATGAACAAGGAATTTGATAGACACCTTGGGGGGAAGAGGTAAGATCTTCCATTAATATTTCAAAAAATTTATTTAAGATTTTTGTAAGGTTTGAAAATAGTTTTCATATTTCGCTTAGTTAAGATATTAGATAAGTGATTAGTATCGCCTTCAATTAAAGGAATGGATATGGTTGTAAGC
The DNA here is from genome assembly GCA_001517045.1 of Pseudotsuga menziesii. Taxonomy (NCBI): domain Eukaryota; kingdom Viridiplantae; phylum Streptophyta; class Pinopsida; order Pinales; family Pinaceae; genus Pseudotsuga; species Pseudotsuga menziesii. Next base: position 72,299 of record LPNX010230940.1, on the reverse strand, counting down.
GAAGGGGTGTTAGATAAGGAGTGTTGGGTTTGGGTTTGGGGTGCTTGATTCAGTGAAAAATATTTGTTGATTTGTTTAAGGGACTACCTATTGGAAATGAAGGATTTGGTTAGGTGATATTTATCTTCATTTAAGTGTTAAGAATCAAATAATTGGAGGGATCTAGTAATAAGAGTTTTAAGGACAACTAACTTTTGAGTGGGATAATGATGGCGAATGGGTCTGAAAGTATCTATTGGTGTGGGTATTTTTGTGAAAGACTTGATGAGAAAGAGATCCATTAGATTGTGAGGAGACCAGAACATCCAATAAAGAGAGGGAGTTATCTTCTTGAAGTTCCATGCTAAATTGAATGTTGGAGGTGATACTACTAAGATGACAATGAAATGCATTAAGGGATTCAATTCTATGGGGAAGAGAAACATATCATTAAAAAAATGGAACTAATACTTTGTTCTCAAAAATAAACTATTCAACACTAGGGTTTCAAAATGTTAAATGAAAATGTTAACAACAACTAGTGATAAAGAAGAGGTTGTTTTTTTATTTTTTCATAAAGCATGTATTTAAAGGAAAAGGAGGCGATGTTGATCAATATTGGAATCAAATTAAGGGTTTTTTTCATCAACAAGTTTAGAGATGATGTATTTTAGTAAAAAGAAATATGAGACCAAATCTAACCATGAGGCTTTTTTCATTAAAAATTATGTTTTGAATTTTATTAATAAAATCAAAACAATTCTTGATGAAAGAAGGATTAAGTGCTTCTTTAATTAAGCATTCACTAAAAACATTGGAAAAATTTTCACATTTTAGAAGGTAGAGATAAAGATAAAGAGTATACAAAATTATATAATGGGCTAAATGTTAATGAAAAACAACATAAAAATGAAAATTTGATCCCTTGAAAAGGAAAAAACAAATGAATAAATATCTTGAAACATTAGAATATTTGATGGATGTACAACTATTTTATCTTCTTAACATGTCATGATAATGAGTAAAATTTCAATTCATTTTTGTTTTTTTTTCATTTGCATTTCTTGATGATTTTGTTAAATTAAGTAATTGACTCTAACATTCAATGAACATGTTACACATTTTTACACAAATCAAATTTAATTACACATTTTTACATAAATCAATATTAAAAGTATGTTATTTACAAAAATGTAGTTATCAAAATTAATTATACATTTATTATCGAATTTTTAAATTTTTTGGGTTAATAACATATCTCCCTTATTATAATAAATCTAATAAAATTAAATAAAATTAAAAAATTTAAGAACTACTTAACAAATTATATTATAGATTTATACTTCAACATTTGTTCTATTTAAATTATTTATTTATGATTTTATAATTACCTTAAGTTTACTAATTTATGATTTCAATTTAGAGACCTCTAAAATTCATTCAATTGTATTGTAATTACAGTTTTAATGAAATTTTAACTTTTATTTATTTAAATTAGACTTTAAAAAGTTATATTTAATCTTATGAATTTCTTTTAATAAAATGATATTTATTTTATAAATAATTTTTAATTTGTGGAGAGCCATGGAGTATAATTACCTTTTAATGAAATTATAATTTTTAATACTTTTTAAGAACAAAAATGTAATTTTCTTTCTATTATATTTAATCAAAGAAAATGAAATTACATGAATTATAATCTCCTTTACCCAAAATTTCTTTAAAAAAACCACTAACTTATACTTAAATATCAGTCACAACCAAGGTGTCCAAAAACCATTGTCCAAATAATTTTACCATCTTGACTTAAAACGAGAGAAAGTACCCTTGAGCACATAACACAAAAATTATTATTCAAAAAAAATACCCACATGTTTGAATAACACCCATTAGCATATCATCGATTCAACACCTTCATATATAATTGAATTATCAAATATCTCCTCAAAAAACATAGATCCTTCAATACTATCCACTACTTTTTTTTGATAAAATATTTACATCCTTGTTAAATTCCCTGAAAAATATTAGAAATGTGAAATTGTATGAAGGAATCCACCGAATGTTGGATTCTATGGAACAAGTGGGATAGTTGAACAACCTAAAAAATATATTTATCATTTTTCCAATTTATTTTGACTTCATAATCCCTAAAAACCTACAAGGATACAATTCCAATTCCATTCATATAAGAAAATTGAAGAAGGTGCCATAAGAAAACCAAAAAAACTTTTGTATTTCTCCCCTTTCCTCATGCCACCCTCATCCCATCCCATCCAAATATTAAATATTTGTTCCTTATTAATCATAAGAATCATACCATAACCACATGGTCAACTAGAAGAGGCTCCATCAAAGAAACCAAATGCATATGAGAAGTTAAGAGTAGGAGTAATATGAACTTTGCATGGATCATGATTTTATTCAATATAAACTTCTCTGTAATAACTAACACATTTCATACTGCATATATCAACATTTGGAAGAACATTTTCAAAGACGACACTACTCATATTCCATACTACCCAACAAATGAAAATGGGTAAAGTTTTATGGTGTGCATCCTTTTGGCTCAAAAATTTAAAACTATCCTCTAAATTAAATGATCCCCAAGATAAGGAAGTATTCAAAATTTCACATACCTCTTGCCATACCCTTTTTCTAATATCATAGGATATGAAAAGATTCACAATAGTATAACCATTTTCTTTGCATATAAAGAGCTAAAATTGGGGCCATGCCATCATCCATGCATCAAATTCTCCCAATTCAGCATAGTGTTCTCTAAACTTAACAAAAAAAAACATTTTAATTTCAGAAGGATTTTGCAATTCTGAATAGTCCTAAATCATCATTTTACATCAAATTGGTCTTGAGTTGTAACAATGGAGTTATAAGCATATTTATTAGTAATTTGACATGTATCATTCTTCCAAAACCACACAATTATGTCCTCTTCATCTCTTATTCAAATTAGAGCACTTTCAAAATCTTGAATATAATTATCACATTCCACTATTAGCTTCCAAACATGCCAAGATCACAAGACTAATACCAATATCACCCATTATAGCTTAACCATTGAGGTCTTCCAATCTAATCAAGTGTGATAAAACCAAATTCTACCATAAATTGTAATATTCCCAAAGATAAGAGATAATTCCATTCATCCTCAATAAAATCATCAATACGAATAAAAGTATTTTACCATTTCCCACCTACCTAGATATCCACTTACTCATCTAAGAAAATACCCTAATGGAACTGTTCCAGATGATGGATGCAGCTCTAGTTTATTTTGCAACAGAATTGAGCCAGCTAAATATGGATGATACTGTAAGAGCCCATTATACAATAGACCCCTCTAAACACTTTTAATACATAGAGAAATGTTGAACCATATCATAGTTTTGATGTTCCAACCTCCCAAATCAACTAGCAAAGTTAATCTTTCCGAGGACACTAGATGAATCTTCTACTTTTTCTCAGAGCTTCTCCACAAAATGTTGAATAAAAAATTCATGGTTTGGTTTATAATATACTAGGGAACATTTAACAAAGAGAACCAGTAAATAGGTATTGCAACAACCAAAATATTCCACCCAAGGATTAAAATCTATAGGCCAAATTCCCTATCCTTTTTCCATTTTTTTAAGAAGCCACATTCATTATTCGAGTCTGTAATTGTTTGGTTTCAATAGGTATTCCAAATATTTTATCTTCCTATTAATGTTCTCCAATTTGTAGGGAAGGAAAGTATTGATATTTCATAAGATATCGTCAAAAACACCACTATGATAGAAAATGGATTTTTCAAGGCTTATCTCCATACATAATGTTGAACAAAACTCAAATATGATTTCACAAAATGTTAACCACTCTTTCATTGAGCCTTTTACAAACAATACCATAGCATTAAAAAATAAAAAAATGGCTAATATGAAGAGAAGCACAGATTTTTAAGCCTCAAAATATTCCATTTTGTTTTACATAATTTATCAACCTACTAAGGCCTTTAATAACCAATAAGAATAGAAGAGGAGACAAAGGAAATCCATGTCTCATTCCTCTAGAGATTTTAAAGAAAATAGTAAGGGTCACATTGATGAGAACAAAATAATTTGTGGAGGAAACATAGGCCAATATCCAATTTGTAACCCTAACCGCAAGCCCAATCTATAAAAGAATTAACCTAATAAACAGCCATTTACCTTGTTGTATGCATTTGCAAGGTCCATTTTAAAAATTAGAGCATTGAGATAGTTTACCTTTACTGAATGGAGGCACTCATGAGAGTCACCAGTTGCATATAAAATCTATCCATTGGAAAGAAATCCAAACTTCTTCTTTGAAAAAACTTTTGATAATATTGGCATAATCATTTTTGTAATAATTTATGTTATATGCTTATGAACCAAATTTCTAAGAGCTATTGGTCTAAATTAGGAAAAGGTTTGCAGATTATTTGTTTTCGAAATAAGAGAGATAAACACAGAGTTTAGATAACTAGACAAATAACCTCGAGTTACAATTCTGCAACAACTAAGATATCTTTGTCAATGTACCAACCATACCTACAGTTAAGGACAAGTCGATGTGAACCAACCACCCATCTGCAGTTTGTGGCCTATATGGTCATTATTTCCACCATTACCCAAACTTTCCTGACTACCGTTCACTCCTTAGTGGACTTCTCAAGCACTCCCATGAGTCCTAGATTACCGTCCTTGAGGGGATCCACCCTCTCGTTTCTTCCTTGAACACCACCAACACCATTTGTATGATCTCTGGATCAAGTAGTCCTTTCACATACTCGATCATGGAAGATATTCCTGATCTATCCCGACACCACTTTCACAATGATGAAGAGATCCTCAAAATATCCACCAGTCTTACCCCATTTCATTTAAGTCCATGGTGTGGAATTGGTTCTTCCGATTGAATGCTAGATTCCATGGCTCTTCCTTGTCGTCGAACTTCTACCTGACACTTCACCATTAGAAAAACACGTACTTATTCTCTAACATACCAATGAGGATCATCGCATTGTTCTCCAAATTATCAAAGCATATACCACTTGGTCAAAATCCCAATATGATTCCCACGTACACCCATGCACCTTTAGTGAAGGGGACCTAGTCCTTGTTTACGACCAACCCAATGATAATATTGGGAAAGGGATGTTCGAATCCATGTGGTATGGCGCTTATGTCATCCATCGATGTCTCGAAAAGGGGGCATATCTCCTTTCTTACTCTAATGACCATGTCTTGAAGAATCCCCACAATGGCCTCTTCCTCAAGAGGTTCTATGCTTGAAGTTGCTCACCATGAGTACCCTTGTATCCTAGTTTTTATTTCTTTTTTTACATCATTTTTAACATCGTTGGTGACACCCTCCAGTAACATCTCTACATCCAGCTGGAATAAGTCGAATGTCACACTCCGTTGCCTCCTCTATCCATGAGCGGGTGGATCTAAACCCTACACCCTGCCCCTATGCCGCTGGTACCCCGCTGGAGGGTGCGGTCCCATGTCTGTACATGCACATAGTATGTCATCAATATATACCACACACATGATCTAGCTACCACTATGATAGCATACCATTAGGTCTCTAGACCTATCTTGTAGGTCGAGGCATCTCTGGATCTCCTTGGTAGTCCATACACATGTATGGATCATCCTTTGTGAGGATAGGAATATTCCACCACTATGCAAAAATATCCCATGTGAAGAAAAAACCTACTAGACTTCCTCCCTCCATACTGATTTTTGGGCAATTTATTAGAGGCACCTCAATTTGTGTACCACCACGTGAATTAAACCTTTACATATTGGCATGTTCACGAGCCATATTCTCCATCCATACTGCAAACTTGACCTTATTATACCTCCATCCATTGTCCCACAAAAAGGCCCCATCAGTGTTCCACTGTTATTCCTATCAGCCATGTTCACAACAAAACTTCATTTTGTACATCGAACACTTCCTCCTTGCTTGAATGATTATTATGGAGTTTCTGTTAAGCTCTTTTCTAACTTATAAAAGAATGAAAATATTGTCGAGCACGCTTGCATCCTTTCACGCTTGCTAAAGTATTTGAAAGGGAGTCTATGTGTTCTTTCTTATCTCCTTTTTCAAACTACATAGACTAATTAAAGAAAAGGACCACCCTAGCACCTTCCCTCTAGGAACATTTCCCTTTATATCCTTTTATTTTTTTTTAGACATAGGGACTGTAACTTATGAAAAAGATTGTTATGGTTTGTATTTAAGCTCTTTTACATCCCTCTCATCAAGAAAAGATTGTCGAGCAAACTTGCTTTTGTTCATGCTCATAAAAGTATTTGAATGACCATCTAGTTAGTATACATTTAACCTTTTCTGGCTTGGTTGGACTACCTATGATAAAGAAGTCTCTCTTCCCCTTTTGGTTTAGAGAGCTCTCCTTTGTACACTTCTATCCTTTTTTGGTCTCAGGATACTACCTTACAAAAAAGAGACCACAGTGGAGTCTTCTTCTTGTTTTCAGACTCTCTAAAAGTGAAAACACCATCGGGCATTTACCATCTAGAGCTCGACAAAAATCCATGAGATAGTACCATAATGAGCTTACTTATATCCCTTCTTCATGCTCCTTGAACTATGAAGAAGGCCCAAATGGTGCCTTTAGCAAACCAAACATATTATCTCACATTATGGAAGATTTCCCCCATTGGGTCACCTTTGTTTAGAGTACTCTATGATGAATCTACCTTAGATACTCTGGATACCATTATTACAGTTACTCCCCTAATTATTTCCCATTGCAGTTATCTCCCTAGTTTCACAGCTATGATCCCTTTCACATGAGTTAGTTTCGTTTGTTGCTAGGTCATCCTTGTCATCTGACTTTGAACAAAGGAAGTTTGAGTACCCCATACACCCCTGCCCCTATTCCCTATTCAGTGTGTCAATATCTTAATTATTCCACATCTATGGTTATCCCCCTCATGCTTCTATCAAGGAAACCTCATTGGATTTTTAGTTGCAGGTATCCCTCTGTTGATGTTAGCACATCTATTCCAGAGGATAGACCCATAGGCCCTTGTATCCTAGTTTCATCCACATCATTGATGCATTCCTTGGACAACTTGAAAGAATCCCTTAGTGTCATTTGGGTTAGTTTTGTCTCTGTGTAAATTGAACCCAGGTGTTAGAACAATTACACTCACAAAAATTGCCAATTACACATGCAAATTACACACAAAGGAGACCGAATATGGAGCAAAACACTAATCTGTATTGAATAAGTGTACAATAGAAAACCCTATGAATTAATAGGCTTCCACAATAAATAATTACATGAGAGATTTGAATACATAAGGATGCCATTTGAATTTGGTTAAAAGCAGGCTTACCAAATCTAAGCAAATCCCCCATAGGTGCATAAAGCAGTTTCTGAACTGCCTAGGAGCTCACGAATTGGAAAAATAAATTAGGCAAGCTAATAGATGATGGAAGGAAAACTCATACATGCTTTTCTTAGGAGAAAAGAGTGGAGGATGATGACGACAAAAAACAAGTTAACTTCACCTAGTCAAACTTTCCCAATTGCCTTAAAACTCAGCAAAAGCAGGCAATAAAGCAGAAAAAGTAGACATGCGCTAGCAAGGATAGAAATAAAGTAGATTTGATTACAAGTGGTTTCCCAAGTGCTCCATGACTCAATTTTAGAAAGTTTGACCACTTTGGAGATGTGGAGGACAACTTGCATAAGGTGGAATATGGAAACTAGGCAAATAAGACAAAAATGGATTAATTAATGTCTAAGGTAGCTAACTATGGGTTGATTATTCTAACACCCCCCCTTAAGCCTGATTTATGAGTAAAATATCAAAAAATTATAGGGCCTAGCAACAAGGCTTAGTCACCCTTTACATACTACATGTCCATTTAACCAAGGAAAGAGGCAAAAACCCAGTCGTAAAAATCCTCCCTGAAACATGGACAGTAAAACAAGATTTGAAAATCTTGTCATCACTCATGCTTCATAGCATGATCAGAAATCCCCAGCAGTGATTTGAGATTGCTTAATGTCTTACCACAAAAAACTTTGGTGAAGATATCTTCTACTTGTTGTAAAGATGAACAAAAGAGTAGGTGAATGGTGCCATCATGCACAAGATGTCTGATGTAGTGCATATGGATCTCAATGTGTTTGGTTATCTGTCTCTAAATTGGATCATTGTAGATTTGAATGGTACTCTGATTATCACAATAGACAGTAGTTGAGTATTCTGATTCGAAGCCACACTCACCAAGTAACCCCTGCACCCAAATACGTTGAGTTGCTGCATTTACAACTCCTCTGTACTCTGCTTCTGTAGATGAGAGTGCAATGGCACTCTATTTCTTGCTTGACCAGCTGATTGGTCCTTCAGCAAGCATGAACACATATCCTAATGTTGAATTTTGGTCTGTGTTGTCACCTGCCCAATCACTGTTAGTAAACCCAATCAAATGAAGATCAGATTTAGCTTTGTAGAAGAACCCATGAGTCCTTGTTCTTTGAACAAAGTTAAGGATCATTTTGGCTGCTCTCCAATGGATCTCATGAGGCTGATCCATGTATATTGAAGCCACATTTACTGCATAAGAAATATCAGGTCAAGTATGTGTAAGGTACAGCAAACACCCAATCCATTGCCTATATAGTGTATTGTTTACCATAGGTGAAGAATCTGCTTCTCCAAGCTTAACTCCTGAAAGGAAGGGAGTCTTGCTTGGATTGCAATCCTTCATGTTGAATTTGTTCAGCAAATCCAAGTAATACTTGGACTGATGTACTTTTATTCCATTTTTGGTTTGAGCAATGTCAAGACCCAAGAACTGATTCAATAACCCCATTTCTGTCATTGAGAATGCATGGTTCATTGCATCCTTCAAGGAGGAAATTTCATCCTTTGAGCTTCCTGTAATGAGAAGGTCATCAACATACAAGACAATAATCATTATTGAACCATGAATCAGCTTCAAATAGAGATTAGGATATGACTTGCATTGAACAAAATTCAATGATAGCAGAAAGCTATCAATCTTGGCATACCAAGCCCTGGAGGCTTGCTTAAGCCCATACAATGATTTATTTAGCCTGCACACAAGAGATGGATTAGTAGAAAATCCTTGAGGCTTCTGCATGTAAATATCTTCAGTGACATATCCATTTAGGAAAGCACACTTCACATCCATGTGATGTACCTCTCCCTGCTTCGAAGCTGCAATGGCTAAGGCTAGCCTGATGGAGTCCATCTTTGCCACTGGTGCAAAGGTCTCATTATAGTCTATTCCATGTACCTGTGAGTAGCCCTTGGATACCAATCTGGCCTTATATTTCAAAGGTGAACCATCAGCAGCAAATTTGGTTTTGTAAACCCACTTACACTGAACTAGCTTCCTCCCTGGGGGAAGATCAACGAGCTCCCAAGTGTTGTTCTTTTGGAGTGAGATGAACTCTTCTTTCATGGCTGTTTGCCATCTTGGATCATGTGCTGCATCTTCATATGTCTGTGGGTCTGATTCAACCATCAGATAGCATTTCTCTACAAACATAGGATCTTTCATGCACAAAGCACTCTCAAACTGAGATCTAGTCCTCCTAGGATCATTAGGATTTCCAGCTAGTTCTCTAACTGCATGAATGGTCTTTGCTGCCCATTTTGTTCTTGTAGGAATATTAGGATATGCAATTAAATCATCATTATCAGACATATCAGAATCATCAAGTTCAACTATCTCTTCACTTACATTCAATGGTTCTGGTGGTGAAGAGGATTCTCCAACTTCCACTGCTGCTAAAGGCTCTTCTTGGAACTGAACACACCTTTCAATGAAGGATTTGATTGTGCTCAAATTTATCAGCTTGTAACCTTTTGAATCTTCATAGTACCCAACAAATAGACACTCTTGATTTTGGTCCTGCAAAGCCTTCCTCTTTTCTGTTGGAATTCTAGCCCAAGCCCTTGAGCCAAAAATCCTGAAATGGGTCACATCTGGCTTGTGCCCACTCCATGCTTTGAAAAGAGTCATACCATAAAGCTGTTTATGAGGCACCCTATTCTAGATATAGGATGCACAATTTATAGATTCAGCCCAAAACTTTGGTGGCAAAGTCTTAGCCTCCATCATGCAGGTTGCCATCTCTTTCAGTGATCTGTTCTTCCTCTCAGCAACACCATTTTGCTGTGGTGTGTAAGGGATAGAATGCTGCATTTGAATACCTGCATCTTCAAAATATTGAATGAACTCAGAATTGACATACTCACCACCATTGTCAGATCTGAGGACCTTGAGTTTCCTCCGAGACTGGTTTTCAACCAAAGCCTTAAATACTTTGAAGAGGCCAAAAAATTCAAACTTGTGTTTCAGGAAGTAAACCCAGCAGTACAAGTCATCTATGAATGTCAATGCATATTTGGCCTGACTCATTGACATATGAGGAAATGGGCCAGCAACATCACTGTGGATCAACTCAAGAGGTGCAGAGGTTCTCTCATGACTAGCTTTCTCAAATTTATGCTCTGGGTGTTTTCCTAAGATGCAACCTTAACAGACTCCTTTGGAAAACTTAATCTTTGGTAAACCTATGACCATTTCCTTTTCACTAAGATCAGAATGATACTTGTAATTAAGGTGGCCAAATATTTCATGCCAAAGCTTGCTTGCCTCATTAGCATGAATCAGAAGAGCAGAGGGATTTGAGTAGGGTAGGAAGTGTGAGAACATGTATACCTTCGAAGTGTGATTTGTAACTCCTTTTGCAATGACTTTACCACTTGAGATCTCTGTGATCTCAACTTCGTCAGGGGAGAATATGACCTTCTTTGGAGACCCTGTGTGGGTCATTTGATACACTGATAAGAGGTTAGAGGGAAGACCTGGAACATATAATACATTGCTAAACTTACCATGGTCAAGATCAATCCTCCCTTTGCCCAAACTTTCAGTGAGAGAGTCATCTCCCAGTACTATTGGTGGACCTTTCAACATGTCAAGTGAGGTGAATGCCTCCTTGGTCGAAACCATATGTCTTGAAGCTCCAAAATCAATGATGAAACTAAATGAGCTTGTTGTGCCAGCAACCAATGCATGAACTCTCTATCTATCTTCTGAATTTGATCCTCCTTCCCTCTTCTTTGAGCTATCAGGAAGGGAGATGCCAGTCCTCTCCAGGAGCTGGGTTAGTATGTCAATTTGCTTCTTCATGCAGGAGCTTTCAGGATGATTTCCCTTATTGCAGTATGCACATTTTCTCATTTCTCCTTTGTTCTTCTTCTTCTGGGGGTTCTTCTTGGAACCTTGGGGCTCCTATAGAGACTTGTTCTTGTTTCTCTTTTGCTCAGGTGGCTTCCTAGCTTTCTTCTTTATATTTGAATCCACCATCGAATCTCCAGCGACCAGAGCTTGGTCTTTGGAAGGTTTGATGGTGCCCATCATCACCAATATATCTTGTTCTTGTGTGAGCGATTCCATGAAATCTGCAAGGCTAGGCATTTTCCAGGATCGAGCTGTCAACTTTGTGGCATAGAAGGTCGATACAAACATTTAATAGTCAGGGCCAAGCTTCGAGAGTATGGCCAAAACCAGTTGCTCATCCTTCTTTTCAATCCTACATTGTTTTAGCTGCAAAACAAGGGCTTTGAACTTAGAAAAATAGAGTTGCAGGGATTCAAAGCTATTGGGACTCAAAGAGATCAATAAATTTTCAATTTGATGTCCCTTCATCTCATCTGTCTTACCAAAAAGCTTAAAAATCTTCTCCCATACTTCATTTGGTGATGTTAATCCATCAAGATGGAAAAGGAGGTCTCTGGATATGCTCAGACACAGGAGACCATAGGCCTCATCCCTCTTGTTGTGCCATTTAATTTTCTCTGCAGCTGCATTGGGCTGTGCTTCTATTTCCATAGTCACTCTATAGATTCCTTTTTCTCTCAACAGTATCTCCATCTCTGCTTTCCATTCAAAGAAGTTAAATGGAGTCAAGATGATCTTCTGAGATTGATCCACAGCTCAAAAATTGTCCCTTCAGTCACCCAAATGCTCCGAGTCAATGATTTCGAACCTGCAATAACAAATTGGAAGGAGAGAAATCAATATACAAAGGATATGATACCATGTGGAAATTGAACCCAGGTGTTAGAACAATTACACTCACAAAAATTGCCAATTACACACAAAGGAGACTGAATATGGAGCATAAAAATAATATGTATTGAATAAGTGTACAATAGCCAACCCTGTGAAGTCATAGATTGCCACAATAAATAATTACATGATATATTCGAATACATAAGGATGCCATTTGAATTTGGTAAAAAGCAGGCTTACTAAATCAAAGCAAATCCCCCACAAGTGCATAAAGCAGTTTCCAAATCTATCTAGGAGCTCATGAATTGGAAAAATGAATTAGGCAAGCTAATAGATGATGGAAGGACAACTCATACATGCTTTTCTTAGGAGAAAAGAGTGGAGGGTGATGAGGAAAAAAAACAAGTTAACTTCACCTAGTCAAACTTTCCCAATTGCCTTAAAACTCAGCAAAAGCAGGCAATAAAGCAGAAAAAGTAGACATGCGCTAGGAAGGCCAGGAATAAAGCAGATTTGATTCAAAGTGGTTTCCCAAGAACTCCATGACTCAATTTTATTAAGTTTGACCACTTTGGAGATGTGGAGGACAACTTGCATAAGGTGGAATATGGAAACTAGGCAAATAAGACAAAAATGGATTAATAAATGTCTAAGGTAGCTAACTATGGGTTGATTATTCTAACAACCCCCCTTAAGCCTGACTTATGAGTAAAATATCATAAAATTATAGGGCCTAGAAACAAGGCTTATTCCCCCTTTACATACTGCATGTCCATGTAACCAAGGAAAGAGGAAAAAACCCAGTGGGAAAAATCCTCCCTTAAACATAGACAATAAAACAAACTTTGAAAATCTTGTCATCACTCATGCTTCATAGCATGATCAGAAATCCCCAGTAGTGATTTGATATTGCTGAATGTCTTATCACAAAAAACTTTAGTGAATATATCTGCTACTTGTTCTGAAGATGAACAGAAGAGTAGGTGAATGGTGCCATCATGCACAAGTTGTCTGATGTAGTGCATATGGATATCAATATGTTTGGTTCTCTGTCTCTGAACTGGATCATTGTAGATTTGAATGGTACTTTGATTATCACAATAGATAGTAGTTGAGTATTCTGATTCGAAGCCACACTCACCAAGTAACCCCTGCAACCATAAACATTGAGTTGCTGCATTTACAACTCTTCTGTACTCTGCTTCTGTAGATGAGAGTACAATGGAACTATTTCTTGCTTTACCAGATGATTGGTCCTTAAGAAAGAATGAACACATATCCTGATGTTGAATTTTGATTTGTGTTGTCACCTTCCCAATCAAATCAAGATCAGATTTATCTTTGTAGAAGATCCCATGGGTCCTTGTTCCCTGAACAAACTTAAGGATCCTTTTGGCTGCTCTCCAATGGATCTCATGAGGCTGATCCATGTATATTGAAGCGACACTTACTGCATAATAAATATCAGGTTGAGTATGTGTAAGGTACAACAAATACCCAATCAATTGCCTATACCGTGTATTGTTTACCATAGGTGAAGAATCTGCTTCTTCAAGCTTAACTCCTAAAAGGAAGGGAGTCTTGCTTGGATTGCAATCCTTCATGTTGAATTTGTTCAGCAAATCCAAGGAATACTTGGACTGATGTATTTTTATTCCATTTTTGGTATGAGCAATCTCAAGACCCAAGAACTGCCTCAATAACCCCAAGTCTATCATTGAGAATGCATGGTTCATTGCATCCTTCAAGGAGGCAATTTCATCCTTTGAGCTTCTTGTAATGAGAAGTTCATCAAAATGCAAGAGAATAATCATTAATGAACCATGAATCAGCTTCAAATAGAAATTAGGATTTGACTTGCATTGAACAAAATTCAATGATAGCAGAAAGCTATCAATCTTGTCATACCAAGCCCTGGGGGCTTTCTTAAGCCCATACAATGATTTCTTTATCTTGCACACAAGATATGGATTAATAGGAAATACTTGAGGCTTCTGCATGTAAATATCCTCAGTGAGATATTTATTTAGGAAAGCATAGTTCACATCCATGTGATGTACCTCCTACTGCTTCGAAGCTGCAATGTCTAAGGCTAGACGGATGGAGTCCATCTTTGCCACTAGTGCAAAGGTCTCATTGTAGTCTGTGCCATGTACCTATGAGTATCCCTTGGCTACCAATCTAGCCTTATATCTCAAAGGTGAACCATCAGCAGAAAATTTGGTTTTGTAAACCCACTTACACTGAACTAGCTTCCTCCCCAGGGGAGGATCAACCAGCTCCCAAGTGTTGTTCTTCTGGAGTGAGATGAACTCTTCTTTCATGGCTGTTTGTCATCTTGGATCATGTGCTACAATTCAGATTTATGTGGGTCTTATTCAACCATCATATATAATTTATCTGCAAACATAGGATCTTTCATGCACGGAGCACTCTCAAACTGAGATCTAGTCCTCCTAGGATCATTAGGATTTCCAGCCAGTTCTCCAGCTGCATGACTGGTCTCTGCTTCCCATTTTGGTATTGTAGGACTGTTAGGATCTGCAATTAAATAATCATTATCAGACATATCAGAATCAGCAAGTTCAACTATCTCTTCACTTACATTCAATGGTTCTGGTGGTGAAGAGGATTCTCCAACTTCCACTGCTGCTAAAGGCTCTTCTTGGAACTAAACACACCTTTCAATGAAGGCTTTGTTTGTGCTCAAATTGATCAGCTTGTACCCTTTTGAATCTTCAGAGTACCCAACAAATAGACACTCTTGGCTTTGGGGATGCAAAGCCTTCCTCTTTTCTGTTGGAATTCTAGCCCAAGCCCTTGAGCCAAAAATCCTGAAAAGGGTCACATCTGGCTTGTGCCCACTCCATGCTTCGAAAGGATTCATACCATCAAGATTCTTATGAGAACCCTATTCTAGATATAGGCTGCATAGTTTATAGCTTCGGCCCAAAAATTTGGTGGAAAAGTCTTAGCCTCCATCATGCAGGTTGCAATCTCTTTCAGTGATCTATTCTTCCTTTTAGCAACACCATTTTTCTGTGGTATGTAAAGGATACAATGCTGCATATAAATACCTCCATCTACACAATATTGAATGAAATCAGACTTGACATACTCACCACCATTGTCAGATCTGAGGACCTTCAGTTTCCTCCTAGACTGGTTTTCAACCAAATCCTTAAAGACTTTGAAGAGGCCAAAAACTTCAGACTTGTGTTTCAGGAAGTAAACCTAGCAGTACCTAGAAAAGTCATCAATGAATATCAATGCATATTTTCCCTGACTCATTGACATATCAGGAAATGGGCCAGCAACATCAATGTGGATCAACTCAAGAGCTGTAGAGGTTCTCTCATGACTAGCTTTCTCAAATTTATGCTTTGGGTGTTTTCCTAAGATGCAACCTTGACAGACTCCTTTGGAAAACTTAATCTTTGGTAACCCTATGACCATTTCTTTTTCACTAAGATCAGAAATATACTTGTAATTAAGGTGGCCAAATATTTCATGCCAAATCTTGCTTGTCTCATTAGCATGAATCAAAAGAGCAGAGGGGTTTGAGTAGGGTAGGAAGTGTGAGAACATGTATCCCTTCGAGGTGTGATTTGCAACTCCTTTTGCAATGACTTTACCACTTGAGATCTCTGTAATCTCAACTTCATCAGGGGAGAATATGACCTTCTTTGCAGACCCTGTGTGGGTCATATGATACACTGATAAGAGGTTAGAGGCAAGACCTAGAACATACAATACATTGTTGAACTTACCATGGTCAATATCAATCCTCCCTTTGCCCAAAATTTTAGTGAGAGAGTCATCTCCCAGTACTATTGGTGGACCTTTCAACATGTCAAGTGAGGTGAATGCCTCCTTGGTCGAATCCATATGTCTTGAAGCTCCAGAATCAATGATGAAACTAGGTGAGCTTGTTGTGTCAGCAACCAATGCATGAACTCTCTCTCTGTCTTCTGAATTTGATCCTCCTTCCCTCTTCTTTAAGATATCAAGAAGGGAGATGCCATTCTTCTCCAGGATTTGGGTCAGCATGTCAATTTGCTTCTTCATGCAGGAGCTTTCAGGATGATTTCCCTTACTACAGTATGCACACTTGCTCATTTCTCCTTTGTTATTCTTCTTCTGGGGGTTCTTCTTGGAACCTTGCGGCTCCTTTTTAAACTTGTTCTTGTCTCACTTTTTCTCAGGTGGCTTCTTAGATTTCTTATTGCTTTTTTAATCCACCCTCGAATCTTTAGCAACCAGAGCTTGGTCTTTGGAAGGTTTGATGGTGCCCATCATCACCAATTTATCTTGTTCTTGTGTGAGAGATTCCATGAAATCTGCAAGGCTAGGCATTTTCTGCACTTGAGCTGTCAACTTTGTGGCATAGAAGGTCGAGAAAAACATTTAATAGTCACGTCCAAGATTTGAGAGTATGGCCAAAAAAAATTTCTCATCCTTCTTTTTGATCCCGCATTGTTTTAGCTGCAAAACAAGGGCTTTGAACTTGGAAAAATAGAGTTGCAGGGATTCAAAGCTAGTGGGACTCGGGGAGATCAATTCATTTTAAATTTGATGTCCCCTCATCTCATCTATCTTACCAAAAAGCTCAACAATATTCTCCCATACTTCATTTGGTGATGTTAATCCATCAAGATGGAAAAGTAGGTCTTTGGATATGCTCAGACACAAGAGACCATAGGCCTCATCCCTCCTATTGTGCCATTTAATTTTCTCTGCAACTACATTGGGATATGCTTTTGTTTCCATAGTCACTATGTAGAGGTATTTCACCCTCAACAGTATGTCCATCTCTACTTTCCATTCAAATAAGTTAAATGGAGTCAAGATGATCTTCTAAGATTGATCCATAGCTCATAAATTTTCCCTTCAGTCAGCAAAATGCTCCCAGTCAATGATGTCAAACCTACAATAACAAATTGGAAGGAGATAAATTGATATACAAAGGCTCTGATACCATGTGGAAATTGAACCTAGGTGTTAGAACAATTACACTCATAAAAATTGCCAATTACACATGTAAATTACACACAAAGGAGACTGAATATGGAGCAGAACACTAATTTGTATTGAATAAGTGTACAAAAGCCAACCCTATGAATTCATAGGCTACCACAATAAATAATTACATGATATATTAGAATACATAAGGATGCCATTCGAATTTGGTCAAAAGCAGGCTTACTAAATCTAAGCAAATCCCCCATAGGTGCATAAAGAAGTTTCCAAATCTGTCTAGGAGCTCACGAATTGGAAAAATCAATTAGGAAAGCTAATAGATTATAGAAGGAAAAATCATACATTATTTTCTTAGGAGAAAAGAGTGGAGGATGACGAGGACAAAAAACAAATTAACTTCACCTAGTCAAACTTTCCCAATTGCCTTAAAACTCAGCAAAAGCAGGCAATAAAGAAGAAAAAGCAGACATGCGCTAGGAAGGCCAGGAATAAAGCAGATTTGATTCCAAGTGGTTTCCCAAGCGCTCCATGACTCAATTTTAGCAAGTTTGACCACTTTGGAGATGTGGAGAACAACTTGCATAAGGTGGAATATGGAAACTAGGAAAATAAGACAAAAATGGATTAATTAGTGTCTAAGGTAGCTAACTATGGTTGATTATTCTAACAGTCTCATGTGCTTGACTTCAGCTACATCATCACACCATTGAGATTCGTACATGGTATTGGTTCCTTCATTATTTGGTCGAATACCCCTGTTGTCACATGACTCTAGCACATTGGTGAGTATTTTATGGGACCCATAAATTTTCACATCCCTTGTGATTTCTGAGTTGCATTGGTGATAGTATTTGAAATCCCATAGTGACATGCTTCCTTGTATCTGTAGTACTTGATGCCACTTATTGTATCTCAAATATTTTGACTCTCAGGAATTGAGTCCATACAAATGTGTACACCTCCAGATCCAGTAGAGAATCAATTGTTATGATATTGCATCCTATGAGAATGCCATTGTTCCTATATATCATTTCTTCATATCATCATTTGTATTCATCCTCCCATTGAGGCCACCATTACGTATCATCAGTTCTATATGTATTGATCAGATCCCACTATTTGAGCCTTGATCCCCATTTTATTTTTTGAGACATTATTACAAGCATGTGTATGCGTGCCTCATCCATATACATGTCTTATATTCTATGCATCTCATCCACTTTTGAGAAGTAATACAAACCAAAATTGACCATAGTTCAAATGAGGATCCTCCACTCTTCCGCAGTCCTCTCTGGTCTCTCCACTGTTTTCACCATTTTTCCTTGATCCTATGATGTCTATCGACTATACGATGATCTACTTCTCTCACACATCAGGGGCAATATGTTAACACCAAAAAGTCCCTCACCTAGCTCTTCATGGCCTAAACCATAGTCATACATCATATTCCCACCATTATTTCCTCCATTTTGACCTTCACAATTATATTTTCACCGAAATGGTCCAAAATATTATTATTCCTTCCCCATAAATGAAGGGAAGTTCAGAATTTATTATGATTTTTGTCCACTCTCTCCAAAAAGGACCCAAAAACCATAAAAAAATGAGAATGAGTCAAAATACCATAGATAAATACCATGTACAATAAAATACCACGGGTCAAGAAACCTCAGACCATCCTATAAATACATTGTGAAGGCCTCACCAAAAACACTTTTTGTCATTTATTCATTCGCTCTGAAGCCTTTCACCATTATCCTCATATTTTTCCATGTCATTTTCCCATGGTGTATGTTGAGCTAGCTCCATACCCATTTGGATCCATTTCCCCCTTTTTCACAACCACAAGTGGAGTAGACTGGAGACCAAAATTGTGGAGCCATGGGACCATTTCCTCAGATGGATATGGTGGCCCAACTTAAAAATAAATGTGTGTTTATTGTTGTTTCTTGTTATTAGTTAGAATATATTCAAAAAAATCTAAAAAAATATTGTTCTTATTGTTGTTGTTTCCCATTATTATTGTTGAACTTTACCCTATGATTCGGACGATATAGAATAGGTTCTGTTGCACATAGTAGAGGATAAATCCCCACTACAAGAGTCTGGTGGAATATATTCATACAAGGACCATGAAAATATGAATATCATCTGATGGAAGAATGATGGAGACAATTAGCAAAGGGAACACAAGGATGGGAGAAATAATGAAGAATCTACGAACAATAATGGTTGTGTTGATGTTGATAAAAATGATGACGTTAAGGAGAATATGTTGTTGTATAAAATAAAACGAAGTAAGGGGTGATGATAAGAAGTGAAACACTAAATCCAATGGTGATAGTTAATAACGGAAAGGTCAAGGAAAAATAATGAAGTCCCTATTCCTAGTACTATCCCTTATATAATACGCATTCCATTAAACATGAATGGATGGTTGAAACTATGATGTGTGTCCATACAAACACATATGAAGTACTATGATATTATTTAATACAAACAAATAAGAAGTACTAGATGAATGTCTCTCTTACATGTTTAATTTTTATTGTTTTAATATTTTATTTATATATATACTAAAAATATTTTATATATTGTAATTTGTAATGACAAAGATAAAGTGTCCTATGTTTGGATTTAACAACGAGCAATATGTGCCAAATTGTAGTAGAAATGTTCATGGTATACAAGCTAATGGAGATCATCATGGATCTGACAATGGAGAAGATGAAGTTATGCCTATGGTAGAGTAAAATGATGACATTGACATAATTCATAATTATGGTATAAATGGATCATATCATTCTTCATTGGCATAGGATGCCATTGACATTGAAATATCATGCTTCATTAATGGATGATGATAAATTGATGGATATGTTGAATATGTACCTCTCATTGAGAAGGAAAAAAAACCCTTATATGGCGGCTAAAATACTAGTCTTCTTTCCTCAATTTTATTGTTCTTGAACTTGAAAGTGGTTAATTGGTTATCTAAGACTTGCCTCAAATATGTCTTAAGGTATGCAGTATAATTCTCCATACATATTGAGTACCATTATTTGTTATTTCTATTTTTATAAGTGTTGATTATATTTTAAAAAGGATGCAAAATTGATGAGCAATATTCATGTCTTGAAATTTTTGTTTTAATGTTTTAGATTGTTAGGTGATATTCTTCTACCATCACAAATCATTTACCTCGCACATACAAAGAATTGTCTCTCATTATGAAAGATGTAGGAATGGAGTATGAGGCCATTGATGCATGTCCCAATGATCAAATTATATCTATGACTTCTAAATCTATGGGATTTCATCAATATGCATGACATCTGTAAACCAATAGGTCAAAGACATTTTCAATTCCATGGAATACATACATGGACAATGCATGGTTCCTCAGGGATAACAATTTTTTGTGGTAATTTGTATTAAAGATTAATATTACACTCTAATGGTTTATGATTTTTTCAATTGTTGAATATTTTTTCTAAATAATTTCTTTATATTAGTACTTGTATTAAAATAATTCCCCATCTTGTAGTTCTTCAAACAAAAGGTAAATTTGCATGTCTAGTGCACGGTCCTAGATTGATATCTTGATGCTCCAAAATCTTAGGAAAGGATGTGTTTCATGAGTATAAGAATTTCTCCCTAACAACCACCATTATCTAACTACCGAGAAACATATTTTTAATGGGAAGGAAGAAACCAACAAAAAACATTGAAGAATGGCACCACAACTATGGAAATTGGATTATAATATGAATCCTTGTTGAGGTAAGCAATTTGATTCCAAATCATGTGTAGTAATCTTACACATCTTGTAATATTTATAATATTCAATCATTTCATACGTATAATATAATATTTAATTTTTTCCACTTCCATTTCGTAAAGGTCATGAACACATTAACGAGTCTCCTGCACAAGGAATGAAATGATACTCCATGAATGAAATGATAATCCATTTAACTCAATAGGTTTCCCTATTGTGAGCACCTACTAGTTTCTCATTTGTTTGATACAATGGATACCGGGAACAATGTTATAGAAACATTATGGAGAATATTATATCGAAGGAGTAACAAAGATAAAATTAATAAAGTTTGTAGTGACATTAAGGAATCTAATCATGTAATGAAAACAATGATTCATTATTCCAATGGTGGACAACTAGACAATATTCCATGGTTATTTATAGAGAAGGAAAGAAATGATGTAAAAGATGTCATAAAAAAATTAAATTTCCCACTAGTTTTTCTTTTAACATATATAATACATTCATGGATAAAGGAGAATTTGGCGGGGTTAAAACTCATGATTGGTATACATTTATTAAGGAAAACTAATATTATAAAATATTCCATGTTTTTTTCTAGGATTTAGTAGTATTGAATTTAAAAAAATAATAATGATTATGTGTCCTTTTATGTTTCAGTTTGTTCTACCTCTTTCTCTCCCAGATATTTTTGAAAATATTATAAAACAAGTTATATACGATCTCAACAAGTACATGAGGTAAGATCTCACATCAATTTATAATACAAAGTATAACTACATGACAACTCGCCATAATCCGACTTACATTCCTAGTATGCATATACGTACTATTGTATTCAATATTCCTGGATATTTAAATTGCGTCAACTTGTTTAGGTGGTTTTCATCCAAATAAAACCATGAAGAAGATATAAGGTACTATAAAAGAGAAATTCCTTGACTAATATGTTAAATGCAAAAGTATATTCCTCTAGTGATTTTCAATGCACAAGAACACTACCTCATTCACATAATTTAGCATATTCAAATATGTGTACAAGTACACACAAGATCAATTTGGATTCTTAGGAGTTGCTTGAAGGAATTAAAAGAATTTGTTAAATAAAGATCATGCCCCGAGGGTTCTATGGTTGATAGATATATGTTATATCAATCCATGGTGTATATTAGTGAGTATATTCTTGATGTAGCATCACCACATATTATTGTGCCTCTCATTTGGGATGTTGATTCCAAGAAGTAATACAACGGGGAGTTTTAATGGGAAATGGTAGAATTAGGAAATCCAAAGGTAATGAAATAGTAGATCATGCCAACTGATATAATAATGTATATTATATTCTTTCAAATTACTACTTTTTTAAACTTATAAATTTTATTCATCCATCATTTATTAAGCTTTAGTATGAGTACCTAACTATTTGTTTTTTGTCACACAATTGCTCGAGAGTGGGATGCACTACATTTATACATTGCAAATAATACCGACTTGATGGAGGCATGGATAGATCAGTGTAACGAAGTATATGGAAAATTATAATGGGATGGAGTGGTGGAGTTTATTAAAATAACTCATCAATATAGATCACATGTCAATCTTTTGCAAAGGGAAATTGATTAAACAAATGGTACAAAGAATATACATGGCATCATAATTAGCCACACTTTTTGTTCTATATATTAGATGTGCTAATATTATTTGTTTCCAGTGATCAACTGCTAATCTAATATGTTTATTAGTTATGAATAATACATCCTAAACAAAATTTGTGTGGGTGGGTATGTGTGTGTGTGTGTGTGTAGGTGAAACACTACATGACTATTTTGTGCAATTGAAGAAAATTTCCCATCAAGTAGTTGGATGATAAGAATATTTCTTTTTTATTGTTGAGTAACTACAATATTTTAGGTTACTAATGTTTCCACTAGAAGTGATAGGTTCCTAAAAGTAACTGAAAATAGATACTATGGATACTTGAAAGATATATTGGAGTTAGACTTTGAATCCTTCAAACTAGTTCTCTTTAAGTTTTGTTGGTATAGATCATGAACAAATGAACACAATCCTGATAGAACTATTACCAATCATGATAATGAATTTTCCATGATTAATAGAAGGACATTTGACCCAATTATAGATCCTTATGTCCTTCCAATTCAGTGTGAGAAAGTGTTTTATTCACAGGATCCAAATAAATAGGGTTGGTCATATCTAATTAGGTATGAGCCATGAGGAAACAATTATGGGACCACATATTTTGTAGAATTCACATCATTTTATTTGAGTAACATGTGATACCTTGGAAACCACACTCAATAATATATATTTGAGTAACATTTGAGACCCTAGCAACCATTTCATGATGTCATCATCGTGATGATGTTGACGATGATTATGATTATTATGTTAATGATGATGATGTCGAATATGGTGATAATCAGGATGACGATGATCACATTGACATTGATGGTGATGATGAAAATGATTATGGGTTTTAGAAACCATAGAATACTCCTAAATACCTAAACACATTAGATCTACATCTACAATGTCTGAACCTCTCTAACAACTATGGTGTTGATGGGGATGATGATGATGACTAGGATGAGAATTATGGGGATGATATCGATGATAATTGCATTGACGACAATGATGATGTCTTATACAATGATGATTATGATTGTTAACACTTATCAATTATCCTTGTTCATAAATAAAAACTCCCAAGGTAACCTCAAACCAATCTTTAGGACTAAAAACTAGCATTTTCAATCCAAAGAGAGCTCCCTTAATGATATCTTGTCGAAAGGTCACTCAACAAAAGTTCATGTTATCAGAAAAATTGCTAGATATTTTGATGGTAACAAGGTTTAATAAATTATTTGAATTGGAAATAAAACCATTGGGTATGGAGCCAACAAATAAATATCATTCAAGTTGCAAGAAACTAGTGGTAAAAAAAATCAATACCAGAGGCAATATATACACAATGTTCTTAGACATTCAATTGTTGTAGTATTGTAGAATATTTTAATAACACAATTCATCAACATAGAGCATCTAAGAAATTTGAAGTACACATTAACACTAGAAGATAAAAGTGATAATATATGAATCTGGTGAATCAGAGCATCAAAGATGAATTCTAACTCATTTTCTTTCATTCAAATACTAAAGAAATAACACAAAATGGAATGTTAGGAGAAATACATTCACAAAAGAAGATCATAGAATGAAATAACAATGGCACATGAATCTATGTTTGAAAATGTCCTGAAATTTTGTTTTCTATGAACTTTATTAATATCAAAACTAAGATACAATACACAATAGTGTTTTTTCTCTAAATCCCACCCTCATTACATTGAAAAATGTGAAATATATACAAAAAAACTCCAAGAGAGAACCCTAACCAACTATTTGATAAAAATAGAGTTCTTTAAATCAAATGCATAATATTATGGAACTACACTAATTCCTGGTTGTCATTCATCTCCATTACGCTTCAATTAAACAAAGGATTAATTCAATTCAAAATGCTACATGCTGATTAGGAGAATCTCCAAGGAAACAAAAGCTTCCATATAAAACATGAAAAGTGTTCATCATTGATGTAGATGGTAATTCATTTTTGCAAATACTTTCCATTTGTTATAATAATCAACCCATAGTTACCTACCTTAGACATTAATTTTAATTATTTTTGTCTTATTACCTAGTTTCCTAGATTCCACACTATGCTAGTTTCCTTCTACAAGTCCTAGAAGTCAACACATGATAAAACTGGGTCATGGATCACTTGGGAAACATCTTGGAAACCCAATTTAGCATGTCTACTTTATTCCAGGTCCTCCGAAGTGCATATCTTCTTTTTCTGAAAAGCTTCATGTTTTATTAAGATTTAAGGCAAAAGCAAAAGCTAGACTAGGTGTAGTTGACATGTTTTTTGCTCACATCATCCTCCATCCTTTTCTCCTAATAAAAGCATGTATTAGTTTTATTTCCATCGCTTATTATCTTGGCTACTTGACTTAGAAAATTTGTGAGCATCTTTGTAGATTTGAAAACTGCTTTATGCACCTATGGGGGATTTGACTAGATTTAGTAAGCCTACTTTTTTACCATTTCGAATGGAATACTTATGCATTAGAATATAATATGTAATTATATATTGTAGAATCCTTTTACTTCATAAGGTTGGATATTTTACACTTATTGAATACAGATCAGTGTTATGCTCCAATTTTAGTCTCCTTTGGTGTGAATTTTGCATGTTTGATTAGCAATTTTGTGAGTGTAATTATTCTATATCTTGGGTTCAATTTACACATGGTATTAGAACCTATGTATATTGATTTATCTCCTTCCTTATTTCTATTTCTGTTTCAACATCTTGACTGGGAGCGCATTCTGTTGACTGGAGGGCACAGTTTCTGAGCTATGGACCAATCTCAAATGATCATCTTGACTCCATTCAATTTATTTGAGTGGAAATATGAGATGGAGATATTTTTGAGAGTGATAGGTCTCCATATATTTACTATGGAAATACAGGGAGAGCCCAATGTAGCTGCAGAGAAAATTAAATGGCAGAACAGGAGGGATGAGGCCCATGGTGTTTTGTGTCTCAACACTTTAAGAGACCTCATCTTCCATCTTGATGGATTGAAATAACCTAATAAAGTGTGTGAGAATATAGAAGAGATATTTGGAAATATAGATGAGATGATGGGACATCAAATCGAGAATGAGCTGATATCCTTGAGTCCCATTAGCTTTGAGTCATTGCAACTCTACTTTTCCAAGTTTAAGGCCCTTGTTTTGCAGTTAAAATAGTGTGGGATTGAAAAGAAGGAAGAGAAAATATATTTGGCCATACTCTCTAAGCTTGGTCCTGACTATTCAGTGTTTGTTTCAACCTTACATGCCACCAAGTTGACAGCTCGATCTTGGAAGATGCCTAAGCTTGCAGAGTTCATGGAATCCCTCACACATGAGCAAGATAAGTTGCTGATGATGGGCACCATCAAAACTTCCAAAGACCAAGATTTGGTTTTTGTAGATTTAAAGGTGAATTCAAAAATAAAGAAAAAAGATAAAAAGCCACCTGAGCAAAAGAGAGACAAGAACAAGTCTCAAGAGGAGCCCCAAGGTTCCAAGAAGAACTCCCATAAGAAGAAGAACAAAGGAGAAATGAGCTAGAGCGCATACTACAGTAAGGGCTATCATCCTGAGAGATCTTGTATGAAAAATAAAATTGACATGTTGACCCAAATCCTGGAGAAGAATAACATCTCCCTTCCTGATTGCTCAAAGAAGAGGGAAGGAGGATCAAATTCAGAGGACAGAGAGAGATTACATGCCTTGGTTGCTGGCACATCAAGCTCACCTAGTTTCATCATAGAATTTGGAGCTTCTAGACATATGGTTTCAAGAAAAGAGATATTATCCTCTCTTGACATGTTGAAAGGTCCATCAATAGTTTCGGGAGATGACTCTCTCATTGACAGTTTGGGGAAGGGAAGGATTGATCTTGACCATGGTAAGTTCAGTAATGTGTTGTATGTTCCAGGTCTTGCCTCTAATCTCTTGTCAGTGTATCAGATGACTCATACTGGGTATCCAAAGAAGTTCATCTTTTCCCCTAATGATTTTGAAATCACTGAGATTTCAAATGGTAAAGTCATAGCAAAAGGTGTTGTAGTTCACGCTTTGAAGGTATACAAGTTTTCCCATTTTCTACCCTACTCAAACCCCTCTGCTCT
The DNA here is from genome assembly GCA_001517045.1 of Pseudotsuga menziesii. Taxonomy (NCBI): domain Eukaryota; kingdom Viridiplantae; phylum Streptophyta; class Pinopsida; order Pinales; family Pinaceae; genus Pseudotsuga; species Pseudotsuga menziesii. The sequence continues at coordinate 45,656 of LPNX010230940.1, read as the reverse complement.
TCTGATTCATGCTAATGAAGTAAGAAATATTTGGCATGAAATATTTGACCATGTTAACTACAAGTGTTTTTCTGATTTGAGTGAAAAATCTATGGTCATAGGGTTACCAAATATCAAGTTTTCTAAGGGACTCTATCAAGGTTGTATCCTAGGAAAACACCCAGAGCACAAGTATGCGAATGCTAGTCATGAGAGAGCCTCTGCACCTCTTGAGTTGATCCACAGTGAAATTTTTGTTCCATTCCCTCATATGTCCATCAGTCAAGACAAATATGGACTGACCTTCATAGATTAATTTTCCAGGTATTGTTGGGTTTACTTCCTAAAGCATAAGTCCGAAGTTTTTGACCTCTTCAAAGTCTTTAGAGCCTTGGTTGAAAGCCAGTCTAGGAGGAAACTCAAGATCCTCAGATTTGACAATGGTGGTGAGTATGTCAAGTATGATTTCATTCAGTATTATAAAGATGCAAGTATTCATTGGCAGCATTGAATCCCTTACACACCACAGCAAAATGGTGTTGCTGAGAGAAAGAACAGATCACTGAAGGAGATGTCAACCTGCATGATGGAGGATAAGACTTTGCCACCAAAGTTTTGGGCCAAGTCTATAAACTATGCATCATACATCCATAATAGGGTGCCTCACAACAGTCTTTATGGTATGACTCCTTTCGAATTTTGGAGTGGGAACAAGCCATATGTGACCCATTTCAGGTTTTTTGGCTCAAAGGCTTGGGCTACAATTCCAACTGAAAAGAAGAAGGATTTGCAGCCCCAAATCTAGGAGTGCCTATTTATTGGGTACTATGAAGGTTCAAAAGGGTACAAGCTGATCAAATTTATCACTAAAATATCTTTCATTGAAATAATTGTTCATTTCCAAGAAGAGCCTTTAGTAGCAGTTGAAGTTGGAGAGTCTTCTTCACCACGAGATCCATTGATTGTAAGTGGAGAGACTAATGAGTTTCTGATTCTGATATGTCTAATAATTATTATTTGATTGCAGATCCTAACAGTACTACAAGACCAAAATGGGCAGAAAATACCATTCATATAGCTGGGGAACTAGCTGGAAATCCTAGTGACACTAGGAGGACTAGATCTCAATTTGAGAGTGCCCTTTGTGTGAAAGATCCTCTATTTGCTGAGAAGTGCTATCTGATGGTTGAATCAGATCCAAAGACATATGAATATGTAGTATATGATACAATATGGAAAACAGCCATGAAATAAGAATTCACCTTGCTCCAGAAGAACAACACTTGGGAACTGGTTGATCTTCCCCCAAGGAGGAAGCTAGTTCAATGTAAGTGGTTTTTCGAGACTATTTTTTCTGCTGATGGTTCACCTTTGAAATATAAGGAAATTTTGGTAGCCAAGGGCTACTCACAATTACATGTTATTGACTACAATGAAACCTTTCACCAGTGGCAAAGATGGACTCCATAATGCTAGCTCTAGCCATTGCAGCTTCAAAGCAGTGGGAGGTACATCACATGGATGTGAAGTGTGATTTCCTAAATGGAGATCTCACTAAATATATTTACATGCAGCAACCTGAAGGGTTTGTTTCTAATAGATATTTAGTGTGTAGGTTAAAGAAATCATTGTATGGGCTCAAGCGAGCCCCCAGGGCTTGGTATGCCAAGATTGATGGATTTTTGCTATCACTGAGTTTTGCTCAATGCAAGTATGATCCTAATGTATATTTTAAGTTTATTCATGTTTCTTTGATGGTTATTGTATTTTATGTGGATTACCTTATAATTACAAGAAGTTCAAAGAAAGAGATTGCCTCCTTGAAGGATGCAATGAACCATGCATTTTCTATGACAGATTTGGGATTGTTGAGTCAATTCTTGGGTCTTGAAATTACTCAATCCCAACATGGAATAAAAGTACATCAGTCCAATTATGCTATATATTTTCTGAATAGGTTCAACATGAAATATTGCAAGCCAAGCAAGACTCCCTTCCTTTCAGTAGTTAAGCTTGGAGAAGCAGGTTCCTCTCCTATGGTAAATAATACACTAAATAGGTAGTAGATTGGGTGTTTGATTTATCTTACACAAACTCAATCCAATCTATCTTATGCAGTTAGTGTGGCTCCAATATATATGGATCAGCCTCATGAGATGCATTGGAGAGCAGCCAAAAGGATCCTAAATTTTGTTCAAGGAACAAGAACTCATGGGATCTTCTACAAAGAAAAATATGATCTTGATTTGATTGGGTTTATTGATAGTGATTGGGTAGGTGATAGAACAGATCGAAAGTCTACACCAAGATATGTGTTCATGCTTGCAGAAGGAACAATCAACTGGACAATAAAGAAGCAGAGTGCCATAGCACTCTCATCTACAAAAGTAGAGTATAGAAGAGTTGTACATGCAACAACTCAATGTTTGTGGTTGCAGGGGATACTTGGAGAAGTGGTTTCCAATTAGAGTTTTCAACTATTATGTACTATGATAATCAGAGCACCATTCAAATATGCAATGATCCAGCTCAGAGACAGGGATCCAAGCACATTGAGATCCATATGCATTACATCAGATAGCTTGTGCATGATGGCACCATTTATCTAATCTTATGTGCATCTTCAGAACAAGTAGCAAACATCTTCACCAAAGTTTTTTGTGAGAAGACCTTCAGCAATCTCAAATAATTGTTGGGGATTGATGACCATGCTAAGAAGCATGATTGATGACAATATTTCAAAAAATTTTGTTTTTCCTATCCATTTTTGAGGGAGGATTTTCCCACTGGGTTTTTGCCTCTTTCCTTGGTTGTATGGACAAGTAGTATGTAAAGGGTGACTAATCCTTGTTGCTAGGCCCTATAGTTTTCTGATATTTACTAATAAAGTCAGGTTTAAGGAGGGGTGTTAGAATAATCAACCCATATTTACCTACCTTAGACATTAATTTTAATTATTTTTGTCTTATTACCTAGTTTCCTAGATTCCACACTATGCTAGTTTCCTTCTACAAGTCCTAGAAGTAAACACATGCTAAAATTGAGTCATGGAGTGCTTAGGAAACATCCTAGAAACCCAATTTAGCATTTCTTCTTTATTATAGATCCTCCAAAGCATGTATCTTCTTTTTCTGAAAAGATTCCTGTTTTATTGAGATTTAAGGCAAAAGGAAAAGCTAGACTAGGTGTAGTTGACTTGTTTTTTTCCCACATCATCCTCTTTAATTTTATCCTAATAAAAGCATGTATGATTTCTCTTTCCATCCCTTTTATATTTCCTACTTGACTGAGCCAATTCGTGAGCACCTTGGTAGATTTGGAAACTGCTTTATGCACCTATGGGGGATTTTACTAGATTTAGTAAGCCTACTTTTTGACCATTTCAAACGACATCCTTATGCATTCAAATATCTCATGTAATTATATGTTTCAGCATCATATTAATTCATAACGTTGGATATCGTACACTTATTGAATACAAATCAATGTTATGCTCCAATTTCAGTCTCCTTTGGTGTGAATTTTGCATGGTTGATTAGCAATTTTGTGAGTGTAACTATTCTATATCTTGGGTTCAATTTCCACACCATGACTAGTCACTACTCCTTGGAGGGAATCTCATAATTTTCCATCTCTTTTATCGAAACCTCTAATTCCACAGAACTTGTAAAGGACATAGGTGGAATATATACTTTAATTATTTGAAACTGATCAAGAATTTCAAGGTCATCAGTCAATTTTTCAATAGTTACATTCCCTATTATCCCTTGGGTCAATTACTCAAACTTTTAATAGTCCAAAATACCATGGAATAATAAACTATGATATTGTTCTTGAGGAATTACTTTTTCATTTTCATCCCATAAGGAGGGAAGATCTTTTTCAAAGAGCTTATTGATATATTCTTAAAAACCTGAACATGATGGAGTATTTGTTATTCTTTAGTCTCCACATTTTTAACATGGTGATTTTCCAATGATTTTTCTATCCCAAATAATGAAAATGGTCTTGTCCTTGATTTCCAATATCTTCATATATATCTGTGTCGATATATTTGGGAAAGTTATTACATTCTGAGTTGTTTCTAAGGGATTATTATCTAAACTCTCATTTATAACTTTGCCTCTCTGTAAATCTGTGTTTTCTATGGTATTCTTGTCTTTGATGTAGTTCAAATATGCTCCAAAATTATTAATTTCTACTGATAATAAATCCCAAATGATATTTTTGGCTTCTTGTGGAGGTACTTTACCTGTCACCTTAGCTATAAGCTCATTTTTTTCTTAAATTTTATTTTGTTCACTTTCATATTTATTCTTTTCTTGTACCTTCCCAGTCATCTCATCTTCCAGCTTCTCATTTTATTATTTCAATCCTTTAATATCCACATCCTTCAAATTGAATTGTGACATAGATTTAGTAAAATCATATTTGAAAGGATCACTTACTCGAAGTTTAGTTATTGTGTAATGCTCACTTATTTGTATTGAACTTAAAGATTCAATTTTTTTATACCAATTTAGTATTTTCCTTCTCTGATTCTTGCTTATCATTTTGCAATTTCAAATATTTACCTTTATAATCCATCATTTCTTGACAAATTGAATCCTTCTCATGCTGTAATGTTGTTAGCTTTGGAGCCTACAAATGTTGGGTACTTGGAACCTTTAGTTTCTTCTTCAATATATGAATTATGTTTTCATTTTCATCCAAGAGTTTCTTAGTAAGTTTCACATTACCCAGTTCTATTCCAAGGGAGACAATATATTCTTGTAGCCTTTTAATTTGACTTTGATTTTATCTATTTTTTCTTCTCTTGCTTTAACTGACCCTCTAACTTTTCCACCACTGATTGTAATTCTGAAATATTCAAAGTTCATTGTAAAAGGTCAGAGCATGGGACCTATCATGTATGTTTGTTGAGTTGAATTTTGTTATGGATAGTGATTTGATCTAATTTAACCTCCATATCTAACACTCTACCATCAATTACAAGTGCAATTATTAAAGTGTTATTCTCTAAATATTTAATTGCAACAAAGGAGATTTTTTCTTCTGATAATTTCTTAACCTGAGGGAGAAAATTATAAATTTATTCAAGAGATTGATCTTCCTTCCCTACATAATATGAAATTAAATTACTTCTACATTGATATTGTGAACTTACTCCAACATTTTGAACATTTCAAAATGAATATTACTACAAATGTATAACTGGTTGCTGAAACAAGAAAATCTCATGAATTAGTTAAACTCTGCTCTTCCAAATCAACAATATCCTTCTGTTGATCCACTTTAATCCTCTTGCAAGAGATTCCTTCATCAACTTCCATGCTAGTCACTTATGAGATAGTCCTCTTGTTTACAAAATATTATTTTGTAGGTGTTTGAACTAATAGGGAAAGTGAACATGTTTTTTCTATATTAACTTCCTCCGTCTATTGTTGTATCTGATCAAAACTTAATAGATTAGAAATTCTATTCAATCCCTCCACCACCTGATCTTCCAATGATTTATTTATGTTATGCTTCCTTCTTTGAGATATGATTTCATAAGGGTCATACTTAATCCTCTAAGCTTTCTAAAAATTCAAAAACATCAACAGTTTCTCCACTATGAGAAGAGATGCTTTATTCTTATTGATGAATGGGCGAACTTTAAAAATAAAATTAATATATAATGACTTTATAAATCTGATAAAGAGCTCATTCTTTATGTACCCTTGGGGTAAGAAATGTTGGTAGAAGATAAGGTGCATCACTAAAGCCATAAACCCTTATATTAGTATGGTCCTTATATAGAAACTGATCCCATGTTCTAGTTTATGGAGTAAATTGCAGCATAACATTATGTCCTCCAGCACCCTTTCTAATTCAACATAAAAAAATGATCTTGCAAACCTCTTGCATAATTATGTTAATAAAATAAAGCGTAGTGATTTTTTTTCAAATATCTGAGGAAAATATGTTGTTTAGAAATTTCAAATTTGCTTCATTAGAGCATATGAACATGCTCAACCTTTATGCTTGATAAATACACTGCTTTAGAGTGTGTAAATTTACTATATGGGCATGAATTAACTCAGCTAGGCATTGATCAAGATTAAAGTAACTAGCATGACTTGAATATGACTGAAGGATTGAGGAGGAATCCCAACATGACTTCAACAACAAATATGTCATTTTCATGACCCAAAAATTTACCCAACAAGGATAAAAGAGACTGTACACATTTTTGTAACATACTAACATCAAATGAGAAAGAAATACCTATAATCGACTCACCTGGTTTCAATATTTGAGACAATAAATTCTCCTACAATATTTGTAAAACATAACTAATTCATATTCAATAAATGGGTTAGGGTTTTAAGAAAACGATGAAGGTAACCCCAATAACTCTCTAACAACATGTGGGTTTATTCGAGAGAGACATTTTGACACATTAGCATTCATAATCACTCTTTCTGACTCGGAATAATTTTCTGCATGCGAGCTGACAAATTCTATGAAATGGAGACTCTATCTAGGATAAAATAATAGAGAAAATACCCAAATACATTCAAAACATATACACCTTGTCACTTTAGTGCATTCAAATTCTACTTGTACTGAGGAATAGTACCAATAGACAAGATGGGTTTGAATACGTCCCCTTCCCTTCCAATTATCAACTATTTTTTTCATCCATGTCTTTACAAATTAGAAAATACTCTTGAATTTGTTCCATGGAATAAAAATAAAAAAAAATTATAGTGTTTTTGAGATACCTATGGAAGAATAATGATGAAAATACCTTAAATTCGATTTGTGGGAAAAACAGGTGGATTGGATAAGAACCGATCCATTTTTTAAAATAATAACAAAATGACCTTTTTTATTTATGAAAAATTATTTTATAGCTTTATAAGAATGGTTTAGTGTCTACCACTATCACTATCATAATCAATAAGAAATATCCACATTGTAGGGTGTTTAAATTCCTCTAGCACTTCAAAATTTTAACCCTCATGCAAGTTGTGGCTCTAAAATATGCAATAACACTTGATGGGGCTTGACTTTGATCTTCATTATTGTTTTAAATGTCACTTTATCGATGCAATTTCATGACAATTAACAACCTCCCCAACCTTTAGCACCTCATTCCCTAGATTTAGGTCATGACTTTTAGTCGCCTGCACTTCTGGCTTAAATATGCTTCACTTTCTTTAATTTTCAACTTAAGCACCTATTTCTTAACCTTTGTTTATAACCTTTACTTATATTAGAATATTTAAAACTTATCTCCACACTTATTCAAAAGTCCCTTTTTAAAACACAATGCCACTAATATGTTATAAAAACTCCCCAAAATTTTTATGTGTTAGTTGTTGTCACTAAAACCTAACATGCCTACGACAATTTCATGATTCACATGGAAAAGTGTCATCAACATATAGTATGAATCCATCCAAATACATCTTCACAAGTTCCAAAGAGAATATTGAGTCCAAAATGGGCCCAAAATAGTAAAAAAATATAACATCATGGGTTTAGCTATGTTCATATGTGTTTCAATGCAAAACATCATAACAACACTGACAATGATCTATATAAATCCCTTCGACATCCATGCATATGACACAAAGGGTGGGATCCCACCCACAAAAAAAACATTGAAGGCTCATGAAAGATACACTTAGTTAAATATATTTGAAATTGACCTCTCACGCACTTGGTTTCCTTAAATGGCATCTTGGTATACTTTAGAAACAAAACATGGCTCATTGGGTTCATGTTATGATCTTGTTATTTCTTGGAATATAAACTAAATCCATGGGAATTCTTAGTGAAAGAATAATTTTGAGAAAATTTATGTTGTTGAAATTGTGATTGAGCTTCCTATTACATCGCCTCTTCCCTTTTGTCAATCATTTCCATACCTCCCTTGTCTCCTTCCCTCAAGGGGTAAGTTCTCTTGTCACATTTTGTATCCTTCGCAAGGAGCAATATCTCCATTAATGAGTGATTTGATTCCATAACCCACAAATACTATTGTTTCCTTTGCTCCAAGTTCAAGAATAACAAGGAGTATTGATCACACATGTGCTATTTTCGCCTCAATATTATAGATGGAAACTCCACTTCATTTTTTTTCATTTTTGATTGTTTAAGTTGTTGCTTTTATTGTGGTTAATTTCTAGTATATTTTTTCATAAAGGTGACAAGGACCATTCATCTCATTCTATAAATTTGTCCTTCATTCATCCATTTCAACTATTTTTAAGAGTAGCACACTTTATAGAGTATCCAGTGTGCTCATAATGCACTTTAATCTTTAGAAAAACGATGAAAAAGTTGTTTAGCAAATTTCCAACCACACAGTTTTCCTGTCCCAAAACAACATTGTTTTTGTTTCAATGTTCCAAATCTACAAAACACGAGTGAATGTTTCTTTTTCACTACAACGCGACTGTAAATTTTATTTCCATGATCTATGTCATTTATTTTCTTTTTATCTATTATTACAACAATCCGTAGTCCACTAGATGCACACTAATGAACTAGCATTTAATTAAATTTTAATGGTTACTTGTTCCTATATGAATTATCACACCTAAGATAATATTAGGTAGTAAAGGGGACATCCCTTGAAATATACTTAGGTAACAAACTTTGAGTCTCCCAAAGAACCTCATTGTTGTCACTATTTTTTGGGACATCATATGGTTCTTTTGTTTTAATTTAACAAATTTAGTTCAAAGTAATGTATAATCCATCTCTTTTCACACAATAAAGGACCTAAAGACCCTCACATTCCCCAAGCACTCTATTCATGATTTATGTGAATCATAAAAGGGAGTGAATGGTGCAATAACTCATTGCACAGTTAGCATTTATTTTTTAAAGAATCATTAGTTTGTTAAGAGATCATGTTACAATTCCATCATTTTTTTTAGGATTTCACTTAATTACAACAATACCATTATCTTTCATCATGTGTGTATTCCCACTTACACACACTAAGGGACCTAAATATTCTTTCTAACCAAGTATGATCTTCACAATTTCAGTTAATCAGAAAGTAAGGGAAGTGTGAAATACCTCCCTTAACTCATTTAATTCACAACAAGTTCCTTAACAAGAAACCATTAAAAATTTATAACCATCTAAATTTCTCCATATGAGGTCACAAAACAATATTTCAGTTCCATTGTAGGATTGATTTTGCTATTCATCCAAATAATTCCCACCAATCTAGTTTCATTAGGAATATTTTTGAAACATAACATTAGTTTCTTTTAGGGTGATTTTAAATCTTGCTACAAGCAAGTGTTAAAAGAGATACCGGATCAGATGCATGTACCTATATACAAGCAAGTAAAAGATGAGGTATAGCTTCCATGATATCCCCTATGAGGAACTCAACTTGTTTTTAGGGACATGATCGTATATCGCTTAGGCCTAACTGTTGATCCACACTTGATGCAAGGTAAGAATAGTGTGCAAACTTAGGATACCACCAAGGAACACTTAGTAGTGCAATTTATTCCTGAAGTCGATTTTTTCCATTTAGGGATGTTTCCAAGTCTTGTTAGAATAATCAACCCATAGTATTTACCCACTTAGACATTATTTCATTTATTTTGTCTTACTTGCCTAGTCCATGAGTCCCACCATGTGCAAGTTGTCAATTGCCTATCCATAGAGGTAAAAATTGCCATTATTGACTCATGGAGCGCTTGGGAAAGCTTTGGGAATCAAATCTGCTTTATTCCTGGCCTCCTAGGCACCCTTTTTCTTTTTCTGCTTTATTGCCTGCTTTTTCAGTGTTTTAAGGCACATAGGAAAGCAAGACTAGGTGAGGTGAATCAGCTTTGTTGCCTCTTCCTCCTCCACTCTTTCCTCCATGAAAAAAGCATGTATGAGCTACCATTTTACCACTCTTTAGCTTTCCCATGCACCCTTGCTAATTCGTGGGGTCCTTGATAGATTTGGGATCAGCTTTTTACACCTATGGGGGATTTGCCTATTTTGGGTAAGCCTGCTTTATGCTAGATTTGGATGCTTCCTTATGCATTCGATTTGCTCATGTATTCTATATATTCAGAAGCCTATGTTATTATAGGGTTGGCTATTGTACACTCATTTAATATAATTTTGTGTTACAGCTCCATATTCAGTCTCCATTGTTGATAATTTGCATGATCAATTGTTAATTGCTGTGAGTGAAATTGATATACTGCAAGCCTGAATTTCTACATGGTATCAGAGCCATTCTAGGTTGTTACTCTCCTCCAAAAATTGTTTTGCAGGTTCGACATCAAGACTGGGAGCCTTCTACTGACAGCTGGGACAGATTTTCTAAAGCTATGGATTCACAGAAAACTATCCTCACTCCCTTCAACTTTTTTGAATGGAAAGCAGAGATGGAGATCTTGTTGAGAGAGAAAATCCTCTACAGGGTGACTATGGATACAGAAGCAAAGCCCAATGCTGCTGCAGAGAAGATCAAATGGCACAATCGGAGAGATGAGTCCTATGGCCTCCTATGTCTCAGTATTTCCCGAGACCTCCTTTTCCATCTCAATGGATTGACTTCACCGGATCAAGTATGGGAGAAAATTTCTGAACTCTTTAGAAAGACAGATGAGATGAGGGGACACCAAATCAAAGATGAATTGATTTCCCTGAGTCCCAGTAATTTTGAATCCCTGCAGCTATATTTCTCCAAGTTCAAAGCACTAGTTTTGCAGCTGAAACAGTGTGGTATTGAAAAGAAAGATGAGCAGCTCGTATTTTCCATGCTCTCGAAGCTAAGGCCTGATTACTCAGTCCTTGTTTTGACCTTCTATGCCACAAAACTCACAGCTCGAACCTGGAAGATGCCTAGCCTTGCAGATTTCATGGAATCTCTCACACAGGAACAAGACAAGCTGGTGATGATGGGCACCATCAAACCTTCCAAAGACCAAGCTCTGGTTGCTGGAGATTCGAGGGTGGATTCAAAAGGCAAGAAGAAAGATAAAAATACACCTGAGAAAGGAAGAGACAAGAAGCAGTCTCCAGAGGATCAACAAGGTCCCAAGAAAAATACCCAGAAGAAGAAAAACAAAGGTCATATGAACAAGTGCTCATACTGCAATAAGGGCAATCATACTGAAAGCTCTTGTATGAAAAAGTAGATAGATATGTTAACTCAACTGTTGGAGAAGAATGGAATCTCCCTTCCAGAAGGCTCAAAGAAGAGAGAAGGAGGATCAAGTTCTGATGACAGAGAGAGAGTTCATGCTCTAGTTGCTGGCACATCAAGCTCACCCAGTTTTATCATAGATTCTGGAGCTTCAAGACACATGGTTTCAACTAAGGAGGCGTTCTC
>LPNX010230940.1:2340-31311 GCA_001517045.1 Pseudotsuga menziesii | reverse complement strand
AGGGTTGGCTATTGTACACTCAGTTAATATAATTTTGTGTTACAGCTCCATATTCGGTCTCCATTGTTGATAATTTTGCATGATCAATTGTTAATTGTTGTGAGTGTATTCAATCTATTGCAGGCCTAAATTTCTACAAGTCTTTTTTATTGGAACATAGGTCCCATCGTCAGTGGAACCAAGTATTTGTTACCTACACTAGTCGACTGTTGCATAGATTCCACCATCACCAAAAGTTGTGCTTTTGGGAGGACCAATTACATTTGAGAGAAAGGATGTTAGGTATTTTTAGGGAATTTTTGTGTTTTGTTATTTTATAAATACAAGATCCTTAAACTCATAATTTAAAAGAACAAACACGTGGACACCATTTCACTAAGCCATATTTGCACATATCACTCATGTGTTGCACCATATTCCATATGTTGTGGTTGAAATATTTTTGGATTTGTCTATGTTGTGTTTATTCATCACCCATGACTCTCATTTGGATACTATACTTCCACCATGGAGGAAAAAAATGATAATTTTTTCTTAATTTCTTAGATGATATCTTAAAACAATTTTCACTAGTAGGATCACTGAAAGAATAACATGCACAGTAACACAAAGAACACCAATATTTTCCTCAGGGAAACCAAAAAGGAGAAAACCCCACAAAAATTCCTTTGTATAGAACTCAACCAGAGCAGTGTAAAACCAAGACAACCGTTTCTCTCTTATTTATAGCACACTTGTTCTTCTCTCTCTTGCGAAATTTCTTGAGTGAGTTTGTACAAATGAAGGGGATCCCCTCACTATTTATATTTGTAACTTGACTTGACCTAGGACCTAACATGGCCAACTTATCTAGAAAGAAACCGAAAATAATATTTATTATATTGACAATTGGGTACTAATGACCCGACTTACATCCAAAGGATTAAATTGATTCTTTCAATGAATCTTACATGACAAAACTCATCACCTAATGGAGGGATACAATCAATACATCTGGAATATATTTTGGATTTACAATAATTTAACACTCCCTCTTAACCAGTAAGGTATTCAACCAAGGTATTAACTACTACCACAACTGTACATATGACTTGTGAGTCTTTATATGTCATAGGAATTTTTGGAATACCACCATACATATTCATCATCGATCTCATCTGGAACATCTTCTGCAACCTCAGTATGTAAATACTGAATCATCTTCTATGCATACTGGATCTTCTTTTGTCACATCAATATGTGGATACTGAGTCATCTTCTACAACATTAGTATGTGGATACTAAATCATCTTTTGTGTATACTGGATCATCTTCTGCAACATTAGTATGTGAACATTGAATCATCTTTTGCTAACATTGATATGTAAATACTAAAACATCATCTACAACATCAGTATGTAAATATTGAAACATCATCTACAACATCAATATGTAAGTACTGAGACAACACTTGCAACATCAATATGTAAATACTAAGACATCAACAACAACATCATTAAAATGTTAGTTTTAAGAGAAACATCATCAATAAATGGTAGATCATCATTTGCATTACAAACATAGAGATGTTGGAATATCATCATCATCAACATAAAAATGTTGAAACAATACCATCATCATTAGTATAGAAATACTGAAACTATCTCATCAATAATCTCAATAGTTATCTCATCAACATCAGTATGAAAATACCGAACCTATTACATCAGTATAGGAATACTAAAACCATATGAACAATCATCTCATTAACCTCGGTATATAAATACAGAACCTGCTACATCAGTATAGGCATAATGAAACTATCTCGACAATCATCTTAACAATCATCAGTATGAAAATACTAAAACCACGTCATTCCCACTAACTATCTCAGAGCAATATATTGGTGAGTTTTTTGGTAGATCCATCTTGGATTTTTTTTCAACTTACTAAGCTATTCGATTCAACAACCCTAGTCAGATAGATGTATCTTCCTGGGGACCAACAAGTCTTGTTATGGATTACTAACCCACTTGGGATAAACTAGTCTATCCAGACATACTAATCCCCCTAGGACAAGTTAAATTATTGTGCCATTGATCTTTAGGCAATGAGTGCAATTGAATTTTTACATTATTATGCAGTGTAATGGAATGAAAAAAACACACTGAATAAGGAAAATTTTGTAGAAAATGAATAAGAATTGCCCAGCATAATTACAGTATAAACTTCATTAATCCCAGCAGTATACATGAATTTTACATAAAGGATAATTCAAATCATGTGGATATGATTTGAATCTACCAACTCAATACTGACTACATGGATAACTAGAAGTGTCTAAATCACTATCGGAGCTCAGTAGTATAAGTCCATATTTCTACTTCAGTATCTCAGTTAGTTAAACTAATATGATATGTGAGAAGTAGGTGAGAATAGGCACCTAACCACATGCATCCATGCAATAATGGAGCTAACTGAACTGGAAGACATCGAATTGAATGTAACTGGAGCATAACTTAGCTTAACTAGTTACTAACTACCAAAAACTGAAGGAGCTTGGTGGTGGCACTCTCAGTGGATCCTAAATTGTAGGGACTGGTATTATAGGCACATAAAATTATGCAAGAAAGTGATGTTAGTTGTAGTTAACCTCTCTATGTGCTCCCCATACTCCAGTGATTGGTACTAGTGGCACTAATATCCCAAGTGGACCCAATGGTGCTATTTGACCCAATATTAATTAATGACTCGTAAGTTAGGAAAATATAATCTAATATACAAGTACGGACAGAGGAGTATTATAAATCCTAACACCCCCCTTAATCATAACTTGGACAACTATGGCCTGTTGATTCCTTGAAAATTTCCAAGTACCAACTGTAGGTATTCTCCCCAGTAATTGATCTCAACTAGATCGTCTATGATTTGGTATGGGGAACCCTCTCGATTAATTGTCTGGCTACCATAGTTCTAAAGTTGTTTAAGTCTTTACCGATTATGGTCCAGTACACCATTTACGTAATTTTCTTTAAATAAATGAAAAGGTAATGACTAAGCTAAATGCAAGTGATTAACAAACAAGAACCTCACAAGTGATGCGTAGCTTCTTACCTCCCATATTATTATTCTTGTTCCTTAATCACTTCTATAAATCTAAAACTAAGCAAATTTATTGTATTCTAATTTATTCTAGTCTAATCTATTCTATCGCTGAAGGGAGCAAATTTAGAAGAAATTGAGCAATTTACTGTAATTATTCATAATGAATCTCAGAGATAATTGTTCCAATTCCATACGCATAGTTACAATAGAAAGATTAACAAAGATAGATTTGAAATAATAAAGTATTCATTACTCGATTTATGCACAAAATTTTATACAGAAATCAAAACCATTCATCATTAAAGAAACAATTCATAAAAGTTAGAACGATCTCACAATTGTATGAAAACTAAATAGAAGTAATTCCAGATTTGAAATTCCATACAATCCTTGTAAAATAATGTGCAGTCCTTTCCCAACAAATATATCCTTCTTTATTAGTAGAAAAAATTAGTTCTTCTAACAAATAAACCAACCTTCTTGTGCCATCAAAAATTCCCCTTTATTCTACACTCTACCTCTATTTATAATACAATTTCAATGGCTCATTGACTTCCATGATTTTAGGAATTCCAAAATTTCATCTTTTAGTTCTTTGCACTACAAAATGACAAAAATGAAAAAATACATAAAAGTAAAAAAGTTCTTAAGTGGGCCCAAACAAACTTGAAATATACTTCCCCCATTTATTGGCTTTTTCTGGAATAGTCATGTAATTTATGGGCTCCACCATCTGCACAGTAACCTTATGCATGCCCATATGGGTCTCCACATGTGTCACCATTTCTAGAGTGGTTCTATATAAGTCTTCCAAGATATAATTGTTGACAGAAGCTTGTGGAACCCAAGTTCTAACATCTTCTTCATTGAAAATTTCGAATTTATGAATGTACTTTTCATCCTCATGTAATCTATCTTGTAGATACATCACATGCTGGTCTTTGTTTGGGAATTCATTGATCTTTGCACCCAAAGGAAGCTGGCGTCTAACTCGAACTTAGTGCATGTTTTTATAGAACTCTGTGTATGTTTTGATAGTCTTTTCAATTTCATTGTTCAATCTTACCGAATTGTTTCTGCAAAACTCCAGGAGTGCCATCTCTATCTTTAGACCTCCGTCTATATTCAGCGACAAGTGTTTAGGAAATGTCGAATTGGACTCTGCCCAGGTCAACTAGATTCGAACATTTTCAACGACTTTTATTAGTCTTGTTCTGAAATTAAGTGACTCTATTGCAATCTCATTCAATCTTGTTTCTCCTGTCTTTACCTTATCAATTTAAACCGAGCGATTTATTTGAACTTGGTGTATTTTTCTTTGGATTGCATAAGCTTGGGAACGAAAAGGGGTGATCTCTAGATGCCTCTCATTTTCTACCTTAAGATGAGTTTCAAGAGATCCATTTTGTGCCACCAACTCCTCTACTTGGGTTCTTAATTGCCCCATATGTTTGCTTGTTGCAGACTCTCTTGATTCCAAATTTAATATCTTAGCTTCAAAATCTTTCTTTTCTCCCTCTATAATCATCACTTGTACTTCTAAGGCATCTTTCTCTGTTTCCAAAGCTGGGTACTCTCTCTGGAGTATATCCTTTTCTGATAGGGTAGCCTAATGTTTTATTTTTAGTTCTATGCCTTTTCCTCTTTCCTCAATTAGAGTATATTTCATTTTGAACATCTTTTCTTTGTGATGTTCTACATTTTCTATCAAACTATCTACGTTGTCGACATTGGATTGCAGAGCTCCTACACTCACAAAGGTCATAAACTTAGGGTCTTTATTCGTACCCTCCATGACAGTATTTTCAGTTACTATAACTGCATCAACATTCTTTGTTGTTTTCAATTGCTTTTTATACCTTCTATTGATGGTCTTTCTGGTCTTATCATAAAATATGGTATCTAAACACGCCATAGTGTGCTTCTTAGATAGAGCGAAAGGAGTGAGACTAAGTTTTGCAAAGGGAATATGGCCACCTATATTTGTTCCACTTGATGAAGCAAGAGGCTCTACTAGGTCATTCTGAGTAGTTTCTTGGTCTAACTCTTCCTTAAGATTATCCTCTTCCTCCTTTTTTTCTCAAATATTCAGCCGCTTCCTTGGCTTCCTTTAGTATTTTATTTGCCTCTTCTTTCCTCAATATGTCTTCTACTTATTTTTTTTAAGCCTCTTCCACTTTCTTATGCCTCTGAGGCTCTACTTTTTATTTCTTTTCAACCTCTTCCTTCCGCTTTATTTCTGCCTCAACCTATTGTAACTCTAAGGCCTCTTCTTTTTGCTTTTGTAGCTTCTTCTCTGCTGTATTGCTGCTGGTGCCACCTTTCTTCTTTAACCACTTGCTCAGCTTAGTCATGTTGTTGGATTCTTTGTAAACCTATTCATCTTTATCAAATTGACCCGTGTATTCATAGCATATCCCAATGACCATGTAATGTTCAACAACTTTTCCATGACTATCATTTCTATGGAAACTTGTCTCCTCAAAGTGAAAAATTTCCAAATATTTTACAAAATCAGAGGGACCCTTGAATTTATTGAATTTGTAACTTCGTATGCAAAAGGGAAGTGTCAAGAAGGCTTCCTTTTTCATGTCAAAGAGGAAGTTAGCTAATCCATTCACAAACAACTTCCTGACTTCTTCTTTATGGACTACATAGTCCTGGCATATTTGGGAAGCAATGATGGGGATTTAGAGCCTCCATACATCCTCGAGTATGTTCTGTCTTGAGATAAAAAGTAATCCCCATTTTCGCCAAAAACATCCATGGAATTATCCTACAAGCAATTGGGCTATTTGAGGAAGTTTAGGTCATACAAGGGCATATGAAACTCTTCACATACAAGCATGTAGAAACTTGCATACCTATGCGCCTAGAGAATTTTATAGGAAACATATACACGGGTCTCAGTGTGTTGAAGTGCACCAGACCATGAGGAATGTGTGTCTGCACAGGATACAGCCAATCAGGTAGGATTCCATGTAAAATTCTTCCCTTTTCTGAGTTATCCCTCCCTCGGAGACAACTACATAGGATGACAAGCTACTTGATATGATATCTTCCCAGTTGAATATTGTTCCTTGAAAGGACACATAGTATATTAGTGGGATCCAACTCAATTTATACAATATTCCATTTTCCAGGCCAAAAATCCTATTTAGCATCAGAGATATGATCTTCAAAGGGGGTCATAAGATTGCGTAATCGTATTCACCAATTTCCTTTTGGCATAGTTGTCTTCTTGTTAACATCATCTTCTTTGCACACTCCAAAATATCTAAATATAGTTTATTAAACCACTCATTAGTCATCATAACTTGTGGAGGGGGGATTTTGCAGGCCAAGGTTATGCAGGCTAGAGTGAAAGAAGAAAAATATTCCCCCTATATATTACAAAAAATCATTGTCGAAGGGTTCATTTGCGGAAAAATCCATTCGATAACCTCTGCACATGGGAACAACTCTGGGCATGTAACTGCCTTAATAATGCCCGGGTTTTTTTCTATTCTGATACAAGGACATTTCTTCTATACCAGCATCAGGGACATTCTGGTCTCTAATCAGTTGACATATCACCCCCCATTTGAACTCTTGGTCAGATCCTGTAATGGCCTTAGTGTTCTCAAATATGATCTCAGTCATCGAGATGATCTCCACATATGAATCAACCTCACTGGCCTTAACTTTCATCTTTCCACCCTTTTTAGGCATGATGTGAGTTTATTGTTTCCAAACTGTCCTTAGGGAGGTAATCCTTCTCGATGAGAGAAGAAACTAGTACATGAGCATATTTATATATGTCTTAGTCTCATCATGGTTATCTCGAATAACTTAAAACAACATGCATTTTGTATTAAAAATGTAATAACCTGAAATGAGTCAAAGTTGTTAAGCATTTGAATCACTGTTCTTTTAAAATGAGATTGTGGTCAATGACTTATATGATAAAATATAACAGGGTTGTATTTACGATTATGTTGCTGGCCATTTAGAAACAATTTTGTGAGGTGGAGAGAGGTAATTCCTTAAATGTTGCTAAGAAATTTTATGCTTGTGATAAGGGTGTGTGCTTACAAAGCTTAAGGGAAAACTTATCATCCTATGTGTATATTCCATTGTGAGAGCTACATCTTGCTTATTATCACATGTCCTATTTCATGTTCCTAAACATTAATAAAAGGTCAAAACATACAGAAAGATGAACATTTTACTATTTGTTTTTTCATGCATAAATGCAAATTCTATTTTACCCAGATTAACGGGGTTCACAAGTTTTACTTCCAAACCTCTATTTATTCAGCTAAAAAATCATTGAGGCACTGAGGATTCTACCCAATCCTTCCCGAAAAGGTAAAACAACAACTTAGTGACACACGAAAATGTTTTAACCCGAAAACCGAGGAGTCTTTGAGGCAATGTAAATCTCTGGTTTGAGCCTAAGATATCAGAAAAACTTCCAAATAATGGTGTCAGCGTTAAAAAGGATTGCATACAATGCACCCTCACCTATACATAGGTTGAGGAGAGAAGAACCCAAAGCTCTAGAGGGTAGCAAGGTTGAGAGGATAAGTCGGCCATGAGTTTCTTCTTTGCTGCATACTCGTACCCTGACCTGGATGACAAGAGACTCGCGCAGGCCACGAAGCACCTATCCCATTGGGACCTCAGTACTGAGTCTCTATGGTTTCTAACAATCAAAACACCTACTGGGATAAGAACCAAAACTACATGGAAAAAACTGATGAAACTTCTATGCCTTCTCAGAGATGCATTCTAGTGCAAAAAAGAGGCCGTGAGGCCAAGGAGGTCTTCAAAACATTTTTTAGGTGAATTTATCCATCTTCTCACTGTAACGAAAAATACCCTAAAGGATGTGAATTTTCTTCTATCAAGAAAAGGGCTGCAGAAAAGAGAAAGGAAAATATAACCATGGAAAAAATTGCTAAAACCCTAAACCTCTACCACACATATATATATATAGATTTTAAAACCCTAAAAGAATCAACAAGCAAAAGTGTAGTTTCTACTACCTACTTGTCAAGAAGTGAACATGGTGTTGGGATAAGTACAAGCTCCAGATGTCCTTTGGCAATTGGATGCTCTATAAACCGAGGATTGCGATAAAAAATCAAAATCAACGCACTGTATATATATATATAAATATACAAAACCATCATTAATATGGTGGTTGAAAAACATTTAATGCTGTGTGGTCAAAACACTATTTAGCACCATCTTGAAAACATTCCACGTAACACTGACACATGTCGCTAGTTTTTCCAAGTTTTTTCGATACATCGATGATAAAATGTGAGTTTTTCCACAATAGTGTCGATGAAAGAAGATGAGTTCCTCTGACAATGTCGGTGTGAATCATTGAAAACATCCGATGGATTTTAAAGCATTGACAAAACTTAAATAATTTTTTTCATAGGTTTAACGTGTCATTGGTTTTCTAGAAAATTCTCTTAACACTTGGATGCAAAACCTTCGAAATAATTGTTAGTATCCTCGATCGAATCAGAATCAACTTGATATGTTGGAAAAACTTAATGAAACCTTCTGATAGATTTCACTTGGTGGAAATCTAGAAAACACTCCAAACACTTGGGAGTAAAAAAACTTGGCGACAAACATTAATTTCCTCGATCAAATCGGAAGCAACTTGCAAGTAAATCGCAACCATGTTGGAAAAGGACATTGATTTCATCCGATACGTTTGCAAAAATTGTTGTGTTGATTCGATGCATCGGCAAAACTAGATGAGTTGATCTGATGTGTTAGTGAAAAACCCTGATTTGATCTGATGTATTGGAAAAAATGGATGAGTTGATCCGATGTGTCAGTAAAACTCATTGAGTTCTTCCGATATGTCGGAAGAAAGACCATAGTTTTAACTTATTAAAAAAAACTTTCTTGCTCAACTTCTCGGAAAAATCAAGTGTTAGGATGAACTCTCCTAATAAAGAAAAAATCATCTAAGGAATTTTAAAATCAAAATGTAAGGAGGGGCCCTAAAATGTTATTTTTTGGGGGAAGGAGTTGGAGCAACAACAATTGGTGACTGGCTGGTGAACACAGATATCTGAGGAAAATGTCTTTGAAAAAAAGACTCCTACATAGTACTCGATATATTCAATGCTAAACTTATCGAGGGATGTAAAAGTTTGTGCCTCACATCAATTGTAGTATTTTGGGAGTAGGGTAACCAGGAATAGAAGTCTTAATAACTCTCTTGAGGACAAAATATGAGATTCATTTTACCTCTATGTTTTGGTTGCCATTAGATATGAGTCCACAGAATTGTAAACAAGGTTAGACATATATATTTGTTTATTCCTCATTCCCATGCTTGTTAGCATTCTTTTGATGCTTTCTATTAAATTATGAAATTTATCTTTTGATTCTTCCTTGAATTCTTCATCGAATTTGAGAAACTATCCTGGGTTCTTCCATCTGTAATGTCCTTTTGTGTGAGTGATAAACTTGTTTCAAGCTCATGGATGGAGAAGAACCTCTCTGAGCCATCTTTCTGATTTGCTAGTTTTTTTTTTTTTATTTCAGCATATATTCTTAGATGTAGACTGTTTGTCTTGGAATTTTGACTCTTTACTATAAGCGTTTTGGCTTTCAATTTGTAGCATCAGATTGTTTTGAATGCCATACATTTGTCAGTCCTGCTTCCTTTTTGTGGGTCTATCATGGTCAGCTTCCTAGGACAAATATTAGTGTGAGGATGGGTGCAGCCCAAAGATATTACTCTAGCCATCATAAGCCTTAGTTATTTTATAGGGTTTAAATAACTACAATCTAGATTTTGAAAATATTTTCCATTTCTACATTCTATCACTAATTAAAGAATATCAATTTGATCAAATTTTACTACACATGTTTTCCTATAAGCAGTTCTTGGTTTTCAAATAATTTTGCAATTATTCAGATTCCTATGTCTCCAAGAATCAAATATCAAGTTGGTTTATTCTAAACCAAAATCAAGAAAAACAAATTAAATCATAAAAATAAAGCAAACTAAATGAAAAACAAGAACACAAAAAAAGGTTTTATTTATGTACAAAAGGATTCCTAAAAATAAATAGGTGAATTACTGATTCAGAACAAGGCCGGTAACATGAAGGTTCTCTTCCCACCCTTGTAAATCTTGCAAATTATAAGTTCAGGGGCCAAGCTTCTCAACAATCTGACATGGGCCAACCCATATATGTTGAAATTTGGTATGTTTTCCCTTCTCATCATGCGGGTGATACCACTTTAAAACCAAGTCTCCTATTTCAAAGCTCCCCTTCTCATATTTTTTGTTATCAAACCATCTCTTGGATGTTGGTTAGATCTCTCTTTATTCTTTTGTCTGGATTCTTCAAGTTTCAGCAGTGTTGATACATGCTTTTATTATTTCACTACCAAATCCCCGTGAGGCTTGTGCTAATTGTGAGGATGGAATTAGAATATTCGGGGGTAAAATAGATTCTTTCCCATAAACCACTGTATAAGGAGACACTCCTAAGGAACTATTTGGGGTAACCATATATTCCCATAGTGCAATGGGAAGTGTTGTGTGCCAATTTCTTTGATTTTCAATAACAATTTTCTCTAAAATTTAGATGAGATTTTTGTTTGTTGATTCTACTAACCCATTTCCTTGAGGATAATAATTTGCTGAATAATGTAACTTTATTCCGTTTTCCCAAGAACATTCAATTATCTTAATAGAAGAGAAATAAGATTCATTATAAAAAAAAGGAAATTGGAACCCCAAACCTAGTCATAATGTTATCTTGCAAAATTTTGATGACCACATCTTCGATCACTTTGCGCAGCGGAACTGCTTCATCCCATCTTGTGAAATAATTCGTAGTTGTGAGGATATATCGATGTTGTAGTGAAGAGTTTGGATTTATTTCCCCAATGATTTCTATACCCCACTATTTGAATGGTTCTAAAATAATAGAAGGTTGTAATGGCTTAGTTTCTTTTGACAATCTACCACCACTACTTTGACACACATCACATTTTCTTGCATAAGAATGATCATTTTTGAATAGCATTGGCCAATAATATCTAGCTTTACGGATCTTATGAGCACTAGTATCTCCACAGAAATGTCCTCCCACAGGGTCATCATGCAATTCCTTGACTACTTTGGATTCATCTTCTTTCTCAATACATCTTAGAAACACTCCATCATATTTTTTTTGAAAAGAACTCCATTGATTATCTAGTAGGGGGATGAATTCTAGCGAAGTTCCCTTCAGTGTTTGGAGTTCCAATGCTTTGATAAATGTCCTTACTAGAGGTAATGCACTAAATCTCTTTACCAAGATTCAAGAGTAGTGAAAATGGGACATACACCAATAAAGTGTAACTCAACTTCATTCTCCCAATCACAATATTATTTGGTATGACCTTCCGTACAAAACTTTCATATTCCTTAACCTTTAACAATAGTGGATGGATTGAATTATAAATCATACTCATATAATTCTATCACCCAGTTTCCTCTTTTCTGACCCAATTCTTTTTGTATGAAGAGGGACCTGACAGTCGAATGAGGAACACTCACTTTTGTCCTGGCTTTCAAAATATAAGGTCTTAATTGTTTCATTGCTTTGAAACATGCATACACTTGTTTGTCTATGATAGGGTAATTCAATTCATTCCCTTGTAATCTGGTGCTCATAAATGATATTGGGTATTCATCTCCCAATTCTCCTTTCTGAGTGAGCACCGATGTAAGCGAATTTCTGAAGCAAAGGTGTATAGAATGAAATCATTTTCAAAGTATAGACTGCTTAATGATGGTGCATGATTTATTGTCATTTTGATGTCTTTAAAGGCAACCTTCTCGATATCAGTCCACTTGAACTATACATTTTGGTTCACCATCTGTTGCAAAGTTTTTATGACTTGTGCAAAGTTTGGTACACACCTTTGAACAAAATTTATTGTACCTATAAATGATTGCATAAATTTTTTATTATGGGGTAAGGGAATCTAAGATATAACTTTAATTATCTATGGGTCTATGGAGATTCCCTTCTTTGAAATAATATGACCTAACAGTTTTCCTTCTAGAACCACGAAGATGATTTTCTTTGGATTTAAAGATATGCCATATTTTCTACATCAATCAAAAATCTGTTTTACGTGAAAATAATGATCTTCCCTTTTCTTAGAGAAAACTGTCACATCATCTAAGTACACCACTACACAGTGAATGGTTAGCCCTCAAAATGCTATATCCATGGCCCTCTATAATGTATCTCCAACATTTATGATCCCAAATGGCATTCTCCTATAAGAAAACATTCCCCACTTCGAGCGAAATGTAGCGTTTAGTCTATCTTTTTTGACCACCAATACTTGATTATAGCCTAAAAATCCATCTAATAGGGAGAACAATTCTAAACTTTATACCATTTGAAGAATTTGTTCCATCAGTGGAATTGGATAATTATATTTATCTGATGCTCTGTTAATATTTTGTAAGTTGACACACAACCTTTTTTCTCCTAACTTCTTTCTTACTAGAACCAAATTAGCCACCCATTTGGAATGTCAAACTCTGAAGATAATATTTGCATCGAGTAACTTATTTACCTCATTTTGGATTAAAGGTTCCAACTTTGGATGCATTTTCCTGAGTTAATACTAAAATGGTTTCATGCTTGTTTTAGTAGGAATAATGTGCTGAATGATGCGTGTGTCATATGTATTTAGGTATTTATATGCCCAAAAAATAGATCTTTATATTGCTGAAAAAAATCAATAAATCGTCTCCTTTCTAGAATCGAGCAACACTTTCCCAAATTTATGTACTTGGGTTCATCTTCCATCCTTTAATTTATCAGCTCATATTGCATGGATGAACTGTTGGTTTTGATGTTGGCTGGTTTTCTGAATTTTTTATGTAAATAAAACATTCCTTCAAGTGTCCTTACTCCTTTGGGCATGAAATCTCCTCAAGTCAATTCTCCATTTTGTAAATATTCCTAATGCTCTTCATCATCAATTACAGATTCCTTGAACACTTCATCATTGGTTAGAAAACCGATAATTTGTTCATTGTCATCAAACACCCTCAAATTTGTGATATTATATGCTACTCATTTCCTAAAAATGAGTTCAATAGAACACTTATGATTAGTTGGCACTAACTTGGAAGAATAAGTAGCTAAAAAATCAGCTGCAACATTTTGTAATCTAGGAATTGCGTTTATATTAAAAGCATTAAAATGTGATATCAAATTCCATAATTCAGCTTGATATCCTTTTAGGTGCAATGATAAAGAAATAATTTTGTCTATAACTTGTCTAACCACTATCTCAGAATCACCGAAAAAATTTAAAGTTTTAACATTAAGCTCAATGGCTTTATCCAAGCCCTCGACTAGAGCTTCATATTCAACGGTATTGTTTGTGCATTCAAACTCTAGCCTATGAGAGAGAAACTATCTATTTTTTTAGGATGAATCAGTACACAACTGACTCCTGATCCCTCTTGTGTTTTAGAACCATAAAAATATAAAAACCAAAACCTATCTTCTAACTCTAATTACTGGTTAGTGTCATTTCCTATGTTAGTGACTAAATTTACTACAGTCAATATCATCAGTCTGTGAAAATTAAAGAAGATTAGATCATGTGTCTAATTCATAGCTGACTTCTTCGACTTTATAATTCCCTGGATCAAGCTCTAAAAAATAGTTTCCCAAAACTGAAGACGAGAAATTTACAGGCTCATTCTTTCGTTCTAACTAAGTTACATTATGTTTCATATGTGCTTCCTTCAATATCTTAATCTGATTGACTATTTTTATAGCGCAGCCACATGTGATACCAATCAGTTGAAAATTAACCATTAAGTTTTGTTGACCAATCCTTGCTCAATATCAATCCATAACCTTCCGGTATAGCTACTACCATGATATCTATGAACTGGAAAACTCTAGGATTTGCAGATAATTGAATTAAAATGCCTTTCACTTCTCCTGTAACTTTGACAACAGATCTATCGAGTTGAATTATCCGAGATGGAGATGTTTTGGTTGACCATTAATCTTCTTTCATATCTAATGTGGCATAACATTTGGCGAGGCTCCAAAATCTACTAAACAGTTATGTATGTTGTGATTAAAAATATCTAATGATAACAGAAATGACAAAGATAGAGATTTAGATTTTCCTCCAATGCTTGCTTCATTAATTTCAGTATCAGATTCAATGGATTCTAGGATATAGCTGGGATGTGGATCAAAAGATTCGAAAAGTTTCTTTCTTTACCGAGGGAGATTACATAATTCGAATAGAGAAATATTTTCTTTTGTTTTCTTAATGTCTTCTACAATATCATACCCCATGTCATGTTCTACTAAATCTTTCTTAGTTCCTTCTATTTTATTTACCATGGTCTTAACAGGTTTGTCTCTTTTATGTTGATAGGATTAGACCTAGGTGTTTTTTGAGTAGTACTAATAATTTTCTTCATGTTTTCATTTAACCTTTTTTATTTTATGTAGTACTAAACTTTCATCCACTACCTCTCCTTTACTTCTAGTTGTAACATTAACTAACGATACTTGAATATCCTTAGTAGATTCTTCTCCCTTTATCCCTAATGTGGGTGCCCAATCCCATAACACCATCATGGATTCTTCATTCGTTTCTTTCGGCTCATGGGTTGTGGTATACTTGTACCTCAGGCTCTATCAACTCGGCATCTAATAGTTGATTCATAACCAAATTCATTGAGTTTGTCCACTGTGGGAATTTTTTTTCAGAATGATGCTCTTGATGGAAAGTACAAAAATGGTCCATTACTACTTCACTAAAATTTAAAACAACATAATTGATAAAAGGTAGTTGAGACTTTCCACTATCTTCCATTTTCTTGTAATAAAGCTTGGAAGGCTTTCTAGATGTCCTAGCTCTCTTTTCCTTTTCCAAGTCCACTATCTCATTTCATAACTTCTGAACCATCTTGACTAAATTCTCCAACTCGTTTGGGTGCTCTTCCTTGGGCTTTGTTAACAATAAAGGTTTTTTATCAGCTACGGGTTATACTTCTAATTATGAAGTGTGCTTTTCTATACTATAAAGATTGGCTTCCACCATATTGGAGTCATCATAATTTTCTATCAAAGTAGGTGTGAATGCTCTTTTCACAAACATTGCTATAGGAGGATATAGTGATGTAGTATAAAATTCTACTAAATATTCTTTAGTTGGTTTTGTTGCAGGAATAAAACTGCTTAGAAGAGGAGTAAACCTATGGTTAAAATATTGAAATTTTTATTTCTTATCAATCTTGATAGACAATAATTCTTTCATAAGGGAAAGACAGTTTTTTTATTACCGAATTTTCTTCTAAATACCCTTTCAAAAGTGTCCCAATTCGTTATTGAACTAGCTTGTAGACTAAAAAAAAAAGAAGTTTCTTTAGTCTCAAAAGTATATGGAAAAAATATGGATACAACATCTTCATGTTCAACATTTAAAATTTCCAGAGCTAGATAAAAAATTTTCAAGTGGTCTTCTGCAAAAATGCCTTTTCTAGGGTCAAACTACAGTAACACTATGTTTCGGTTCTTAGGACAATCATGCAAAGGTGCAGCCAGATTAAGAGGTGTTCTATCCCTCCATGATGGTTGATTCACAGCTACGGCCATAACTAGAGGTAGAGACTTTGATGGATAATGTGGGAAAAACTCAGTTGTAGGAGACTCTGGTCCCAAGTGATAAGGAGGTTTAATGATTTCTTGGATAGATAGATCTACAAAATCTTCCAAATTTTCCACAAGGATAGAATCTTGAGTATAAGAGATCTCTTTCTTAGGAGATTTCCTTCTTGGTAATGTAGGTATTGCTTTCAATCCTCTAAGTTTCTTAATGTAATATCTTGTGTGTCTTCGAAAGTGATCAATTTCTTCGAATGAGACAATGTACAAACATTCTGAACCTTCTTCTTCATAACTTACCTTTTTGTTGCTCTTCAAAAACGAAATCTTCAGGAAATGTAGTTTCAGATGTATTTCCAACAGAATAATTTCTTGCAAACAGACTTCCTCTTCTAGCCATGCACTGTTGACCCTCCTTCTAGTGCCAAAACTGGTGATTCCTGGAAAATTCCTTGGTACCGACAATAGGGATTCTCCCCAGGAATTGATCCCAACTAGATCATCTACCATTTGGTATGGGGAACCTGTCCTGTTAACGGTCCGACTACCATATTTCTAAAGTTGTTTCAGTCTATACCGGTTACGGTCCAATCCACTATTTATGTAATTTTATTTAAATGAATGAAAAGGTAATGCCTAAGATAAATGGAGGTGACTAACAAATAAGAACCTCACAAGTGATGCGTAGGTTCTTACCTCTCGTCTTATCATTCTTGTTCCTCAATCACTTCTATAAATCTAAAACTAAGCAAATTTATTGTATTCTAATTTATTCTAATCTAATATATTCTATCCCTGTAGGGAGAAAAATTAAAAGGAATCGAGAAATGTAGTGTAATTATTCATAATGAATCTCGAAGATAATTGTTCCAATTCCATATGCATAGTTACAGTAGGAAGATTAACAAAGATAACTTTGGAATGATAAAGTATTCATTACTTGATTTATGCACATAATTTTATACAGAAAGCAAAACCATTCATCATTAAAGAAATAATTCATAAAAGTGAGAATGATCTCACAGTTGTATGAAAACTAAATAGAAGTAATTCCACATTTGAAATTCCACACAATCCATGTAAAATACTGTGCATCCCTTTCCCAAGAAATATCTCCTTCTTTATTAGTAGAAAAAATCAGTTCTTCTTACAAATAAACCAACCTTCTTGTGCGAGTGAAAATTCCCCTTTATTCTACCCTCTACCTCTTTTTATAATACAATTACAATGGCTCATCGACTTCCCTGACTTTAGGAATTCCAAAATTTCATCTTTTAGTGATTTGCACTAGAAAATGACAAAAATGACAAAATACATAAAAAGACAAAAGTTTTTAAGTGGGCCCATCCAAACTTGAAATACATTCCCCCCATGTATTGGATTCTTCTGTAATTGTCCCATACTTTATGGGCTGCAACATCTACACAGTAACCTCATGCATGACCAACTGGGTCTCCACATGTGTCAGCCTTTCTAGAGTGGTTCTATATAAGTTTTCCAAGATATAATTGGTGATAGAAGCTTGTGCAACCCAATTTCTAAGACCATATTCATTGATAATTTCCATTTTATGAATGCATTTTTCATACTCATGTAATCTAACATCATCTTCATCTTTTACAAACTCGGAGGAGCCCTTGACCTTATTGAAATTTTAACTTCCTATGAAAAAGGGAAGTGGCGGGAAGGATGCACTTTTCATGTCAAAGAGGAATTTACCTACTCCATTTGCAAACAACTTCCTGACTGCTTCTTTATGGACTACATAGTCCGTGGAATATTTGGGAAGCAGTGATGGGGATTTGGATCCTCCATACATCCTCCAGTATGTTCCTTCCTTAGATAAAAATAATCCCCATATTTACAAATAACGCCCATGGCGTTATCCAACAAGAAATTGGGATATTTTAGGAAGATCACCACACACATGGGCATCAGAAACTCTTCACATACAAGATTGCAGAAACTTGCATACCTATGCACCCAAAGAATTTCATAGGAATCATATACAGGGGTCTTTGTGTGTGTCCAAGTGCACCCAAGCTTGGGGAATGAGGATCTGCACAAAGTACAGTCAATTAGGTAGGATGCCATATAAAATTCTTCCATTTTCTGAGCTATCCCTCCCTGCACGGAAGATACACTGGATGACAAACTACTTGACATGATATATTCCCAATTGAAGATTGTGTCGTCAATAGATACATAGTATATTAGTGGGATCCAACTCAATTTATACAATCTTCCATTTTCCTGGCCAAAAATTATATTCAACATCAAAGCTATGATCATGAAAGGGGGTTGTTAGCTTGTGAGATCATATTGACCAATTTTATTTTGGTGTAGTCATGTTCCTATTAGCATCATCTTTTTTGCGCACTCCAAAATATCCAAATCTACTTTCTTTACCCACCCATGAGTCATCATAACCTATGGAGGGGGAATTTTGTAGGCCAATGTTATGTAGGATGGAGTGAAAGAAGAAAAATATTCCCCCTCTGTATTGGAAATGATCATTATGGAATGGTTCATTTGGGGCAAAATAACTTAAAAAAACATGCATTTTTTTATTAAAAACCAAATAACCCGGAATGAGGCAAAGTTGTTAAGTATCTAGATCACTGTTATTTTAAAATGAGATTGCGATCGGTCTCTAATATGATAAAAGAGAACAAAGTTGTATTTACCATTCTATTGCTAGCCATTCAGAAACAGTTTTGTGATGTGGCGAGAGGTAATTCCTTAGAATTTGCTTAGTCATTTTATGCTTGTGACAAGGGTGTATGCTTACTAAGATTAAGTGAAAACTTATTAACCTATGTGTACATTACATTGTGAGAGTTACACCTTTCTTGTTATCATATTTCCTATTTTGTGTTCCTAAACAATAATAATAGGTAAAAACATATTGAAAGATGAACATTTTACCATTTATATTTTCATGAATAAATGTTAATTGTTTCTTAGTGAGGTTAGTGGGGTTCACAATTTTTACTTCCAACCCTCTATTTATTAAGCTCAAAAATCGTTGAGGTATTGAGGTTTCTACCCACTCTTTCTGGGAAAGGTAAAAGAACAACTTAGTGAGACAGTTAATGGCTTAAAAACAAAAATCCTGGAATCTTTGAGGCACTGTAAATATCTGGTTTGTCCCTAAGATTCCAGAAAAAAAATTTGCATAATGGTGTCGGTCAGAAAAAGGATTGCATGAAATGCACCCTCACATATACACAGGTTGAGGAGAGAATAACCCAAGGCTCTGGAGGGTAGCAAGGTTCACAGGATAAGTCCACCATGATTATTTTCTTTTCCGCATGCTCATACCCTAACCTACATGAATGGAGACTCGCACAGGATGCAAAGCATCTATCCCATTGGGACCTCAGTACTGAGTCTCTGGAGTTTCTAAAAATCACAACATCAGTAGGGATAAAAACCAAAACTGAGCAAAAATGGCATGAATTATGGACTAGTAGTCTCGAAGATCTTTGAAACCTCTATGCCTTCTCGGAAATTCATTCAAGGGAAAAAATGTAGCTGCAAGGCCAAGGATCTCTTCAAAACTTCTTTAGGTGACTTTAGCCATCTACTCACTGTAATGAAAAATACCCTAAGGGATATGGATTTTCTTCTATCAAGAAAAGGGCTGCAGAAAAGAGAAAGGAAAAGATAACCGCGCTAAAACTCACTGAAACCCTAAACCTCTACCACACTCATAAATATATTTTAAAACCCTAATATAATCAAGAAAACAAAGTACAGTTTCAAGTATCTACTTGTCAAGAAGTGAAAACGATGCTGGGCTAAGTACAAGCTCCAGATGTCCTTTCGGGATTGGATGCTCTCTAAAATGGTGTTTGCAGTAAAAAATCAAAATCAACGCACTGTATATATATAAAAATAAACAAAACTGTCATTAATACCAGGGTTGAAAGGCATTTAATGTTGTGGGGTCAAAATGTCGTTTGGTTCCAACTCCAAAACTTGTTGCATAACGCCGACACATGTCGACAACTTTTCCAATTTTTTTCAATACATCAGCGATAAGATATGAGTTTTTTTATGACACTGTCGGCGGAAGAAGATGATTTCCTTTGAGAGTGTCAATATAACTCATTAAAAACCTCTGATGGATTTTAAAGCATCAGCAAAACTTTTAAAAAAAATCCTATAGGTTTAACGTGTCGGTGGTTTCCTAGAAAATTGTCCAAACACTTGGTCGCAAAACATTGGAAACAACTATTAATCTCCTCGATAAAATCATAATCTACTCGCAAGTAACTTGTGACTGTGTCAAAAAAACACATTGATTTCTTCTGATACGTCGAAAAAACTTGTTGAGTTGATCCAATACATTGGAAAAAAATAATGAAACCTTTCGATAGATTTGAGTTGGTGGAAATATGGAAAAATTTCCAAGCACTTGGCACCAAAAAAAAACCTTAGCGACAATCATTAATTTCCTCGATTGAATCAGAAGCATCTCGCAAGTAACTCACGACCGTGTCACCAAAACTCATTGATTTATTTCGATACATCTACAAAACTTGTTGAGTTGATCCAATGCATTAGAAAAAATGGATGAGTTGATCCGATGTGTCAGAAAAAAACCCTAGTTTGATTCGATGTATCGGTAAAACTGGCCTAGTTGATCTGATGTGTCAGCAAAACTTGTANGTCCAAAGAAAAACGTAAGTTTTAACTCAGAATTAAAAAAAAAAAAAAAAACCTTCTTTCTTAACTTCTGGGAAAAATCAAGTGTTAGTATAAGCTCTTCTATGAAAGAAAAAACTGTCTAAGGAAGCTTAAAATCAAAAAAAAAGGAGGGGCCCTAAAATGTAAAAAAATTGGGGAAGCACTTGCAGCTGTAAGGGAGACCCGACAACAAGACCAAAATTCACTCAATTTACAATCTAAAAGAAATTAAAAAGTTATTCTTAATAAAGCGAGGAAATAGGGGAGAACCTCATGGGAACCCCCGCACGATAATTAGGAACAAGAACTATGAATCAAGCCTTTACACCTAAAATATATGTGAGAAGAACAAATCTCCTTTTTGTGAATGCCTTGGTGAATATGTCTACAATCTAATCCTCTGTAAGATAGTAATGTAGTGTGATAGTTTTGTCATGCACTAGTTCCCGAATATAATGCGTGTGAACCTTAATGTGCTTCGTCCTTTCCTTCTGAACTGGATCACTAGAAATTCTTATGGTGATCTAGTTGTCACAATTAATTTCCGTTGAAGGTGAAGTGTGAATCTCAAATTCTGTCAAGATGCCATGTAGCCAAATTGCTTGAATAGGTGCATTCACAACTCCACGATACTCTGCTTCTGGTGAAGAGAGTGCAAGTACTGCTTGATTCTTGCTAGACCAACAAATTGGCCCAGATCCGATCATAAACAAAAATCTTAAAGTGGTGTTTCTATCATTCCCATCTCGTGCCCAGTCCGAGTCTTTGAATCCTATGAGATAATGTGTGCACCAACTGCATAATGAATCCCATAATCTATAGTACCATCCACATACTACAAGATCCTCTGTGTTTCCTTCCAATGCACCTCATGTGGTTCTTGCATGTACCTAGAAGCAATAATCATAGCATAGGATATGTGTGGTCTCGAATGTGTGAGGTATAGAAGGCTCCCAATGAGGTGTCTATAAAGAGTGTTGTCTACCAATGGTGTAGAGCCACCTTCCTCTAGCATTATTCGAGATAGAAAGGGAAAAGGGAATTCCTTGCAGTCTTCCATGTGGAATATTCTAAGCATGTCGAATGAGTATATGGACTGTGAGATCATGATTCCCAAATTCTTTTGACTTACTTTGATACCAATGAATTGTATTCACAGTCCTAGATCACTCATAGTGAATTATTTATTCAGAGAATACTTGATGTTTCTCAATCCAGGATCAAAGATGCTAGTAATGATCAAAGTCATCCACATACAACACAATCAATAGCAAGGATTCATTTTTCTTTAGCATGTAAACATTGTAATCTGATTTGCATCTTTCAATTTTTTGTGACATGAGGAAGGCATCCATTTTGTAATACCATGCCCTTGGGGCTTGTTTGAGTCCATAGAGTGCTTTCCTTAGTCTGCAAACCAAGGAAGGATCCTCAATGTACCCCTCGGATTGTTTAATGTAAATATATTCCTTCAAGTCACCATGGAGGAAGGCACTTTTCACATCCATTTGATGTACCACCCATCTCTTGGAAACTACAATTGCCAAGACAAGTCTGATGGAATCCATTATTGCTACTAGAGTGAATGTCTCATTATAGTCCAATTCTTGAACTTGAACTTGTTTTATGGCTTATAATTTTCCTCCATAATTTCTTAGGATATATCTTAGAAAGATGCAAACTATTCTCTTTCTTTTTATTTATATATTACATTTTTTCAATTTAATTAAGGATTTATACCTATATATTTTATTGAATATGAATAAACTAATATAATATTTCATAATTATTTTCTACCATGCTTTCACTCCTTATTATTCAAAGGGCTAGTCATTATATTTTCCTTTCCACATGAAACTAGGATAGAGGTTTTTCTAATGTATGCATAGATGATTGAGTGGAAATTATGATTGTTGTCTCAATATTCTCCTTATTTAATCATATATTCAATTAAATATTTAAAAGTCCTTCAAAAATATTCAATTAAATTTTTAAGTCCTTTAAAAATAGATCAATTTTATTTTCATCAAAGATTATGTGATTTTTTTACAGTAATTATGAAGGTGTTGATGTGTTTCCCAAACATTAGACCTAGAATTGAAAGTCTATGGTCAAAGTTTTGATCATGGTCACTAAAATTATCAAAATTTGCTATTTTGTTATACTATGGGGATATCATATCAGATATCACACGATCTATAAACTACTTGGAAACCTATGGAATGATGTCGCCTTATTGGATTTTAGCCAGGTCATAAGATGATTCCAAACTATTAGAACTTGGAACTTCAAAACTTGATTATCTCAATACCAAAGAAACTATCAACCAAGTCTTTAGATTTGTTTTGTATCTTGTAGATAATACATGTTAAAGTTAATGTTTATCTTGTTGTGAGTTGTTGATAGATGAGAGTTTCTATCCTAGTTTGGTATGTTAACTTCTATTAGCTATATTTGGCATACTCTCCATGTATTGTAAATCATAGTATATTGTAATAGATTTTTGTTTTTCTGTCACAATGACTCTTCTCTCTTATATTATGGTATCAGAGCTAAGCTGAGCATCACTCCCTAACGGGAGTGCTCAGGACTATGAGAGAGAGGAGCATTGGAGCGTTGTTATGTTTCTTGTTTTAGTGAGGATTTGCAAGAATTAAAAACCATGTCATCTGATACAAAGGAAACCTGTGAGATTGTTGTTGTCTGGATGAAGGAAGAGCCACCACTGCTGCATTGTTTCCTGAGAAATTGTTGAGGTATTCATCCTATGCATAAAGTATAATATCCCTGCAATATGAGGAAGTACTTACGGGTCTGTACAAGTGGAATTTGCGACAGCCGACAACTGATCTAAGTGGAGACATAGCCAATAGTAAAGAGAAGAAGATCCTGCTCAAGATTAGAAGAAGAGGTTGTTCCAGATCGTTGAAGGAACCTGTATAGTTGTTTGTTTCGCTGCTGCTGGCCATCATTACATTAAATTGTCGCTAAGAGAAGAATTTAATATATGTTTCTGGGGACCACAATGGCAGATCACATTCATCATGGACTATTGCATGCTGGGAAGATAAAAAGATAGTTCATTGGGCGTGAATAAGACATCGTTGTCTTCACCATGGAGATCTAAACCTTCGCTGCCCTTACCATGGAGATCTATCTCTCCTAGATCGTTGGATGTATACCATTGGGTGAATAAATCGCTACCCAATAAAAATTGGAGTGAGCTGAATTCATGACTACCTAATCCTTTCATGACTGCGTTGAAGCCTGAAGCGTGAGAGTTGAAGCCTGAAATTGATCGTTGTTGGTTGCTGGTAGAAAACTCCATGACGGAGAACGATGGCCAATCCATTCGTAAACATTGGATATCTACATGATTTCGCTAGGGTGGAGGAAATCCACCTGAAATTCGCTTTGAAAAACGATGCTAAATGTTTTTTCGCCAGACCAATGTTTTTATCCCACGTGAAATTATTTTTTCTTTCACGGGCTTTCACAATTCTTTTATAGGCTTTCACAATCCTTTCACGGGATTAAAAACTGCAGGTGTTGTTTTGTTTTGAAGGCCATCACATTTTTCAAAGAATAAACAAGTCGGAGTTGTTTCTATGAGCAGTCAAAGCACCTGCAGCCCCTCCACCAGAGCGTCGTTGGTTTTGTCTCGAGAAGGCTTTAGTGCGCTGGCAACACCATTCAACAAAGAGAAAAGAGCTCTGATGAGCCCTCCCTTATACCATTTCGCTGACGCCGATAAGGAGAACTAAAAGTGCATCGAATCTACCAGGAATGTCTCTAATGTTCTGTTGATGAATGCTAATTGGTTGGATTGGAGAAATATTTGTTTTTTGGTTGCTACCCTTGAAAGCCTAATCACATCAAAGGCTACGATGTGGGGAAGATAAACTTGAAACCTTGAATGGATATTGGAGAAAATATCTGTAGGTCGTAAATCACGTGCTTCAGATGTACCATGAAGAAGATTGTTGATTGGGAGGTGTTGCATGCTAAAAATTTGTGAAAGTGTGTGGCTGTAGCAGTGGAAAAGTATACCTTCAAAAGTCTTATAGTGCTTCAGGGTGATAGCAATCAGGATGTGTTTTTTTTATATTCTTGTGTCAGTTTTCTATTTGGTTGGATTCTTGCATAGTGTAATTGTGTGGAATTTTCTCAGTGTTCTGATAGGGTACATCATAAAAGTTTTATTATTAGTCCTAGTTATAAAGCTTAGTCATTGGCAAGCTGATTTCCTTGGGTTGTTGTAAGACCTATTCAGATGTTCAGGAATACATGTGGTATGGAATCTCATAGTATTTTCCCTCTTATACATAGAGTGGATGTGGATCAAGCTCTAGCTTGAGGAAAGCTCAGATGAAACATTCTCACATTATGAACCACCAGTTATGTTTGACATTGATGAACCATATAGCTGAAAAGGATTCCTAGAGAATTGGCGGGTACAAAGGCTAAGGACCCATGTACTCCAGTAGATGGTTTTCTTTTTACAAGGATGTCAATAGAAAGGTACTGAAGAAGTTCAAAATGATGAAAGCCACATGAATATCAAGACTACTCTACAAATAAATTCGAGATAAACATTGAGGGAGGATGTTAGAGTTAATGTTTATCTTGTTGCGAGTTGTTGATAGATGAGAGATTATATCCTACTTTGGTGTAAGGTTGAGATATTATTTCAACCTCTATCAGCTATATTTAACATATGTTAGTCATCAATAGACTCTATATATTAGAGTCTCCATGTATTGTAATACATAGTATATTGTAATTGATTTTTTTTTGGTCAGTCACAATGATTCTTCTCTCTTCTATTAATAGATGGTCCTTATCTAGCCATAGTGAATTCGGATCAAAATAATTGCTTAAGATAATAGTTTGGTTAGTTGATATTCTAGCATCAATATCTTTTAGCAAAAGGGTATTTCCTTCATTTCATAAGATTTAAATACCATGTTCTAAGACATTGTATAAGAACATTTATTATCTATATGTTTTTCTAATAAAAGGAATAAGTTATAGCAAAAAAAAATGTATTTCTATATAAATGTTATTAGCATTCATATATGAAATCTAGATAAACATGTAAAAATTGAAATATTTTTTCTTGTAAAGCTTAATATGATGAAAAAATTCATTTTCATATTGCTTATGGCTCTTATTCCTCTATGAGGGTCTCTCATTCCATGCTAACCACAACACAATCTCTTCTACCTTAAGGACCTTAAATTCTTCATACTCCGAAATTCAACATGCAATATATTATTCCAATCATAATAATTATTCTTCATACTCCCAAAATTCAATATGCAATATATCATTCCAATCATAATGATTTTTTTCAATCATGATAAAATTATAAAATATATTCACTAATTTCTATATATAAGATTCTATTTCTTTTAATTTAATAATCATACATATCATTATATCATTATATGTACTATGACTTTGGATATCCTTAATAATTTCTAAAAATATCTTTAAAAAAACATAAAAAGAAATATATATATATATATATATCTTTTAATAACCTTAATAATATCTAAAAATATATTAAAAAACATTAAAAAACACAAAATTATATATTTATTTTAAAACATATAACAAAAGCATCCTAAATATGTTTTCAAACAACCATGTGTCCTTTACAACTCAATAAATTTTTTAACCATACAATATCAATAGTAGATGTGTTCTCATAGATTTATTTATAAACATACATACTATATGTGTTTTCATAGATTTATTTATAAACATACAATATGAATTAGTAAGGGTGTTTTCTCTCTCTTATATATATATTTATTTATTTTATATTCTATTGGGGGTGGTGTTTTTGTATATAGTGTAATTTTAAAAAGGATTTTTACTCAAATCTTTATTTGTACATACAAATTTTATATAATAAAATCTTTATTTATAAATAAAAATTGTATATTGTAATTATTTTATAGTGTTAAAATTACTATAGATTTGCTATGTTATTTTTAACAACAATTTTATATGCATTTTGATTGTTTATAAATTGTAAGTATGAAATTTATTAATTAAAATGTTTAACATTAATGTTTTAATAGTTTTTTATATTTCTTTAAATTGTATTATGATTTATATTTATATTGAACTTTTTTAATTATTTAATTTTATTATTATACCATATTGAAAATAATGATTATTTTTTATTATTTTTTAATGGATAATATATAAATATTAATGAATTTAATTTTAATAGATTTTTAACCTTTAGTAAAAGATTTTACACCTAAAATTCATAAGATTGAATCAAGTATATATAAGTCTTTATATACAAACATTTTTATGCCACTATATCTCACAACCTTAATATCGAAAACAAAAAATTCAAACCCCCACACTACACAGGCCAAGAAGCTAACCCACACAACAAAAAAGAAAGTAGTTTTTCTAAAAAGAAAATAAAAAATAAACTACCATAATTGACCAAGAAACCAACACTATAGAGTCTTCCTTAGAAACACTATAGACTCTTCCTTAGAAATGGATGAAGCAAAAAAGAAAAAGCAACATCTAGCTTCCATAAGCTTGAAAAGAGCCATGAGAAACCCCAATATTTTAAAACCCTAGAATGACAACCCCTTTATGTAGCTAAGTATTGTAAGTAGTGGAATATTATGGGTTAGAGTACTATGTAATTGGTTTGTTTATTAAACAATGTTAAAAATATGCTTGTGCTATGAAGATTTTTCTATGAATGAGGAGTCTTACTTTATTTACGGAAAGAAATAAGGTAAACAAAAAGAATAAACGATAAACATAAAAAAAGGAATTAAAATGAAATTTATTTAATAAAATAGATCAAATCAAGTGAATAAGACGAGAGTAGAAAGAAGATGAAGATATTCTTCTAGAATTGTAATTTCTATGTAGATGGCATTACCTAAGAAATTGATTCAGACTAATAAGTGTCTCTTTTACAAAAGAGTGTTAAGAGAATGACAATGGGTTAACTATCTTGGTGGACAAAAAGAGAAATATACATTAAAAAAAAAATACAAATAATTGAAGAAAATACAAATTTGAAATGAAAGAGGTTGAAAGAACAAAAAGAAAGAGTAAAAGAAGTTGTAATGACCAGAAAGATGGACATCTAAGGGGAAGAGATCTATCCTTTGGTATAAGCTTCCACATGACAAAAACCAAGTCCACTAGTGGTTGAAAATGTTTATGGGAATAGAGTGTACAAGATGGTAGGACCAATACATAAGTAATGTTAACAAGTATACATTGTCTATATAGATTGGGCTAATGGGTGTTGGTTGGCAACAATGTTGCCTACATAGAAGTACTGGTTTTTGTTAGTAAGAATGATTTAACCATAGAGAAGTTTATAAACTTATTCAAAGCTAAATTTAACAAGTATACATTGTCTATATAGATTGGAATAATGTGTTAAATTTTTATATGCTTAACTAAGACATAAGTATATCATTTCATTTTTCATAATAAAAGCATATAAAGCAGGATCACTGAAAGAAACAGTATCACAAGAACAACACAGATTTATCTTGGGAAAAACCCAGCAAAAGCTTCCTCAATATAGATGCCCCAAAAGGGAAAAAGGTAAAACCAACAAGGAGATCAAAAACCTGATTCTCCTCCTTCTCCAGCAACTCCTCTCCTCCACTAGTGCGCTATTCCAAGTGAGTGTGTGTGTCTCAAATGAGGAGCACTACACCTCTATTTATATTCATCCGTTTACTTAAATTTTAATCAATCAACATGTCGGCTTA
This sequence comes from Pseudotsuga menziesii, assembly GCA_001517045.1. Classification (NCBI taxonomy): domain Eukaryota; kingdom Viridiplantae; phylum Streptophyta; class Pinopsida; order Pinales; family Pinaceae; genus Pseudotsuga; species Pseudotsuga menziesii. The sequence continues at coordinate 3,056 of LPNX010230940.1, read as the reverse complement.
AGTTAACTCATGTAGGCTCGAGTTACACATGTAGGCTCAAGTAACCACACTGGGGTGCTGATGACCCACCTTTACAAATAGAGGGGACTACCTCATGACTCTTATTAGTTCTTCCGATTAGGAGCATCAGGGTACAATGTAATACAAGTGGTTCTCCTGGTTGGACCATCGGGGACCACAAAAGATACATAAAGAATATTCTTCAAAGTTACAATATTTCAACACTCCCCCTTAACGAGAAGGGTATTCTACATCAACAACAACAAGAGTAGAGATAGCGGACATCATCAACATCAGCAGGGTAACACATCTATAAATCATTGGAATATTTTCAACATCATGTAGTCTTCATCTTCAATCTTCAGTCTTCATCATCAACAACATCTTCAGGATTTTGATCTTTCAATTTGCAGCGACATATTCAGCACTTGGACCTTTTGATCAGCAACATCTTCAGCACTTTGACTGGTTTGATCAGCAACAACATCTTCAGCATTTTTATCTTTCAATTAGCAACGACATCTTCAACACTTTGACTGTTCGATTAGTAACGACATCTTCGGCATTTTGAACTTTCGATCAGCAACATCTTCAGCACTTTTATTTTTCGATCAGCAACAACATCTTCAGCATTTTGTCCTTTTGATCGGCAACATCTTCAGCATTTTCACTTTTCGATCAATAACAATATCTTCAGCACCTTGACCTTTCGATTA